>BQNB010091650.1:2824-21171 GCA_026074375.1 Tanacetum coccineum
ATGTTACGCCACAGGCTCACAGTTCCACCCTCATACTGTCGGGATGTTGTTGTTGCTGGGAATGTTATTCAGACCGTTCAAGCTGGCTTACGAGAATCCTATGAGTGTCTTGCATCTGCTCCTCTGTAAGTTTGTGTCTTAGTTAGTGTTTGTTTTCCATAGTTTCGTTCATATTAAAAAAAAAAAAAATAAAAAAATGTGTGTATTCTTAGTTTTCTATTAATTTAGATACATTTTTGTAGTATAGTGTTGTATAACTTTGGTGTTAGTGCTTGCACTGCACGACAAATGGTTTTCAGCTCACCATGGCTAACAGCCAAGAAAGAGTCTGGCTCACCATTGCAAACGGCTTTGGTGTGTAACTCAAATCCGTTGATAGCTGTAAGGGTTTGCTAAAAATCCTATGGCCTTCACTCACCATGTTCTTGTAACAAAGAGTGGCTAGTCCAAGAGGGTACGGCTCTTGGTAAAGACCTTCTCAAATCCGTTGATGGTTGCCAGGTTACCCAAAACTGGATGGTTATCACTTTCCATATTCTTTGGATGAAAAGTGGCTAGTCCATAGCAAACGGCTCATGGTAAAGACCTTCTCAAATCCGTTGATAGTTGACAATTTACTCAAAATTGTATGGTTATCGACTCACCATGTTTCATGTACAAAGAGTTGACATGGTTATCAATCCACCATGGAATTTACCTTTTCTAGGTGCCAAAGGATTGACTAGCCCTGAGCAAACGGCTACAGGTAAAGGCATATCAAATCCGTTGATGGCTGTAATGGTTTGCCAAAAACCATATGGTATTCAACTCACCATTGTTTCAAGTACTGAGAGTTGAAATGGTTCTCAGTTGACCATGGACATACACCTTTCTGGTGGCCAAAGAACTGACTACTCCAGAGTTAATGGCTAACTGGTAAAGAGACATCAAATCCATTTACATTTTTCAATGATTCACCTCTCACAGGAGTTAACACACCTGGAAGTGATGAGAATAGACTGAAATTTTATGTTTTGATGTACATACTTGTCCATGTTGCTGTTGCTCCAAAGACTGGAAGTTGCTGCTTAGAGATGTTGCTGCCTCATTTGATTCTGCTGTTCATCGAGTTCATGCTGTTTCCTTTGATGCTGCTGTGGCTTCTATAGTTTCTGCTGCTTGTTGTGTTGCTGCTGGTTACTTTGTATGCTGCTGCTGCTTACTTTGTTCCTGCTGCTCTTCAATCCTCTTGCCTCAAGAAGATCTATCTAGAAACTTGGAATTAACAGAGTCAACACCAAGTTTAGGGGAGGATTGTTGGGACAAACTACAAACGACTAAGTGTCGTTAGATTAATACTATCATACTAAGTTAAGTTCTGGCAGTACTAAGTTCGTAATGGTAAAGACAGTACTAGAGTTAGTACTGGTCATAGTTAGTTCTGTTTATAGTTAAGTCTGTTTATGTAACAGAATAGTAATAGTTATCTGTTTATGTAACAGAATAGTAATAGTTATCTTAGAGATATCTTAGGAGATATCTTAGGAAAGGATATGTATTATCCTTTGACGTTTGTAAAGCCCATTAGGGTTTCCTTGGTGTATAAGAGGAACCTTAAGGCACAATGTTTTGAAGTACGTTTTGAGAAATATCAATAGAAGCATAGAGCTTAATAGAAATTTAGAAATATCGTTTCTTCTTAATTCTTGTGTTAAGATTCCGCATTAACACTTGATATTCATAGTCAGTGTCTCTCATATAGTTGATTTGGATTTATCCAAGTTATCTATAGTCTTACAAAGGCTAGTCAGATCCTATACCAAGGACCTACAAATAGTATATGTGTCATGGATTTGCAACTGGACGTATGAATGGTATAAACCCCCATCCCGAACCAGTATATATCATTCTCTCTCTCTCTCTCTCTCTCTCTCTCTCTCTCTCTCTCTCTCTCTCTCTCACACACACACACACACACACACACACACACACACACTCTCCCTCTCTCTCTCTCCCCCTCCATATATCTCTTTCTCTCCTTTTCTTTCTCTCCTTCTCTCTCCCTCCCTCTCTCTTTCCCCCTCTCTCTTTTCCTCTCTCTCTCTCCCCTCCCCCCTTCTATCTCCCTCTCTCTCTTTTTCTCTCTCCCTCTCTCTCTTTCTCTTTTTTTTTCTCTCTCTCTCTCTCCCTCTCTCTCTCTCTCTCTCTCTCTCCCTTTCTCTCTCCCTCCCTCCCTCCATCTCTCTCTCTCTCTCTCTCTCTCTCTCTCTCTCTCTCTCACTCTCTCTCTCTCTCTCTCTCTCTCTCTCTCTCTCTCTCTCTCTCTCTCTCTCTCTCTCTCTCACTCTCTCACACTCTCTCTCTCTCTCTCTCTCTCTCTCTCTCTCTCTCTCCTTCTTCTTTATTGGTTGTATTGTTAAGTAGATTATTACACCACTCACTTTGAGACTTGAAGTTTCATAAACTTCGAAGAAGTCGAAAAGACCGTATTTACCCCTTCTACGGTTCTACAACTTTCATAACGGCTTTGATCTCGTTCCTATTAGTACCTTTAAACCTTCCTACAAGAACAATCACCAATCATTATCATTCCAGGTTCACAGAAAGCACATACGTAGTATTGCATTAAATAAACAATATTAAATCGTTTTTTAATCATTTCTTTAATTTCCTTAGTATTATCACGTATCAACCTAAATAACCTTCCGAGCACTAATTAAAATGACTAAAAATATTTGTGTTTCTAAGCAGATGAAAATGCAATACAACCCATGAAACAAATTAAAACTAACACAAGCTAAGCTTGGATCTTTACCATAGGGAGGTATGTGGAAATGTGATATTCAAAATAACCGCCTAAAACCGAAGTAAAAAATCTTGTTTTTAAACCGGGGTTTTTAAGGAGCTGGTCTAAGTAATATATCTTAAAGACAGATGGATATCCATACTGACTGATCTATAATTATTTTTCATTTAAGACCTATGTGTATTAAAGGAACAAGTATATAAGCTCCAATGGGCAAAAAAAGACATATATACATGTGTTTGTGAAAGAAGGTTTTTCTAGGATGTCTATTATGTACCTTTTTTATTAGTTTACTTGAACACTAAAATATATCTTCGATAATACAATTATTATGATATCATAATCCAAGTATTTCTATAAGAATCTAGAGAGAGAAAGAGAGTGGATGGCACTTGTAGAGAGAGAAAGAGAATAACATAAAATGTGAGAACATACAAATGACCAACACCCTCTCTATGGGATGGGGAGGGCTTATATAGTACCTAATATGGACGGCAAGCCCATGTATAGTCTATGGGCTTAGACAGGTTAGCTTACACGTAACCAAACGATTGACTACGAGCTACAATATACTAGTTTGGTAGTGACCGAGCCTTTTCTCGATTCCTAATAATCTCCCCCTAAGGGAGGTCACTCCAATTTACAAAAACTTAAGCCTAGGATTCTATGAATGTCTTCGGTCTTGCTCGTAGTCTTGATTCTTTTATCTCTATCTTGTATCAATATGTAGTGAGCTTGATCTTGAGCTTGCTCCAATTTGCATGATGAGCAATGATCTTGAACTTCGTGAGATCATCACTATTGCATCATCACTTTCATATCATCGTGAATCTTGTCATCTTGTGAGCTTGGTGACTTCTGGACTGACATGCTCATACTTTTCTTTTGTCTTGAAAGCTATTATGTTATCTCTTTTGGATTGCTTCATCTTGTATACTTAATGACTACAAGGAAGATCTTTCGAGTATTAGAGTACCAGAAGACTTAAGTAACATGTACTTGAGCTTTCATCATGTCTTTATTTTGTTGACTGAGTATGAGCATGCGGTTATGAACTTAGCTCTGTTGGAACGAGGTGTCTCCATCCCCATCTTTATAAGAAACGATAATAAAATAGTTAGCAATAAAGCTCGTGGACGAATATGTCTTTGTCATTCTCTAGGGTTTGGTTAGATAAACCTCCAGTTTCGTGAGGACTGGCCTATAATCAGGTAGATTCAAATTAAGAAGAATCTCCTTAATAGGATTTCCAGCATAAGTATCGGATCTTTTAATATGTGAACATCATAATTACCTTACTTGCTTGTTCTCTTTACCCGAATGTCTCAAAGCAGACAACACGATAAGAGTGAAACAGTTAGTTACTATCTTATTGATTAAGTCGTCAATTCATAATTTAGACCGAATCGATATCTAATGTCACAAGTTTGATCCATTTAGGATCTCACAAGTCACCTACCGCAGAGCTTGTTTGATGTTGGCTCTGGAAGGATTTCATCGTCATTATGAATACTTAAGTATCACTCTGATGTTTTGACAAGATCACGAGATGAATTGTATTGAACCTTGATATTTATTGATTTTTCACAGTATATGAAGAACAAGTGAATGATAGGTAGTGTCCTAGTGAGATTTATGGATGATCTCTTATGGCTCTAGACTTAATAGTGCCCTTTGGTTTTAGTAATCGGAGGCTGGAGTTGACTGCCACCTTTTCAATACCAACTAACTCGACGTGAGAAAGTCAATAGATAACGTGTTTAGTCTCTATGCAAATTGAAACATAAATCTTTTAAGAGATTCTGAGTGGCTAGGGAGGGTGGTGCATTGCATCACTGGGTCCATGATGTTTGTCTTCAATATCAGCAATCATCATTGTGATTCTGACAGCATATGTATTGCCCTAGTTTTTGCCTAAGTGTAGGGGGGCTTCTTTCTTTTCACCCTTTATCTTTACATTTCTTTTTCATTCTTCAACCCCTTCAATGCTTACCAAGACTTCATCCATAACACCTTGTTGGGTTTGTTCCAATGTTAGCCCAGTCTTAGTCCGCATTAATCCTCATTCTTACTTTTACTCCTTTTATATCATACCTAAGGACTTCTATACTAACTAATGGAATGTCCCTAAGTAGATCCCTCTGGTTCTGCCCGGATCATGGAACATATGCCTAATCTTAACCACCTTATAACTCCATAAATTAAGTACATGACCAGTCTTTTGGGTATCTCTATTCTTGCCATTAAAACCATTTGAAAAATCGATTAAGGTACTTGTGATCTAAATCAAAGCTTTTGTACCTTGATGTTTTCATTTTTTGGAAATGCTTACCCTACATATGTGCATCGATTATCGAAAGCCTTTTGCACATATAAGGGAGAAGCTATCACCAAAGTCCTTTTAGATAGTATTTATTAGATGCATAGGTTTAATCACATTTTCTCCCCTTATCCAAAATGACAAAATCTTTTGATATTTGGGATATCAATTGATTAAGACTATTGAGGAGAGAGATGTTACTAAATAGCAAGCTTATTTGGAACATTTTAACGCTCCCCCTCAATTATTGAGGAAAAAATATATTGTTAAGTACATATTTTGAAAGATTCTGAATTTAATGAAAAATTCATGAAACATTGTACTTAACATATATATACTAATATCTGTACACTACATATTTATATATTATACATGATAAGATATAAGATAAGACCTGACATGTTTAACTCAAGTATGAACTAGTCATACTATTCTCTGCAATAGTTGTTTGTCTGTCTCTATTTTTCTACCACCAACCAGCACTTCTAAACTTTTCAGAACCCGTCTTTTAAACAATTGATCATTAATCTTGTTCAACATGATGCATGTGCGTCTCTTATCCTTTGTTGTCCACTCCCTCAAAGGCATATCTTTGTTGTAGCCAAGACTGAAGTTCTTTAGCCTTTGATGAAGGACATTCCGAACAGATTTCCCGTCACAAAACTTGTGAATCTTATCAACACACATCAGCCTTTTCTTCTTGCTCTTCTCTTCATAGATAACTCTGGATGGATCATAGTTTGGAGTGTATATTTCTTTGACTGAGATATGTGGACATGTTCTTTGAGGCTTGGTTAAGTTGAGCTTTCGTTGGTAACTTTCAACACCTAGCTAAACATTTTTAACCCTGTTCTTAACAATGATTCCTCGAGTGAACATTTTTAGAGCCGTGACAAAGTCCATAATCACATCACCTTCAAAGTTGAAGAGATTTTTTAAGCAATCAGAAGAAGCATGTCTTTAATGTCATTAAGGTGTAAGTCTAAAAGATCACCTTCTTTGAACTTGTAAAGTTTCTGATCAGCTCGCCTTACAACAATGTCCTTCAAGTAGCCATACCCAGATTTCTTTTCCACTTAAACACTAACAACACTCAAAATTCTCATAGTTGAGAAGACTTCGTGTTTGGATACCTAGTTGATCATAGCTCTGTAAAACTATTGAAGTTGTGGTCCTCAATGAGATATTTCAAGAGCAACATCCTTGTCATAGGCAATTTTGACCGGACTCCACAAAGTTGGAATCATGTCTTTAATGCCTTCCATATTATACCTTGCAGCTGTATCTTAGTAATAGAAAAGGAATATGTTCTTTATTTATTTCCTGCTTTCAAGTATTCAAGATCATTATTAAAGAAGAATTCAACAGGAATTGTAAGTCGACCTTCTTTGTCTTATAGGGGTAAAGGCTTGCTCACATCAACTATACTTTTGTGACCTTCAGGGTTTATCCAGTCGAGTTGATGTATAACACCCTGTGTTTTCAAGTCATTGACGACGTCAACAAATCCGTAATGTACTTTTTGTAATGTACGTGTTCAACTATTTAAATCAATAAGCGATAGGTTAAATCTGCGAACGCCAAAAATTACAGTCCAATGTAAACGGGCATCAAACAATTAAATGTTTACATCAATCAAGTTTTAATATAATTATTTGAGAATAATTATTAACTTTGTTCATTTTATTTTTATCGGATACGTTAAGTGTATACGTTTCGCGATAAATTGCGTTTAAGCACTCCCGGAACCACCAAAACTTTTCTACGCTTCAACAAATACCCACTTTTATACCCAATACATAAAAACTACAAAATTATATCATACATATCATGTGTATGCCGAATTTCTTGCATTGGATACAAAGTTACACAAGTGTTATAAGGAAAACTCTTCCATGTTAGTCAAAAGAACACCATGCTTCTTTAATGCACACCATACTTTGTTTCCTTGACTTAGACCAAGACCAAGCCATCCCTAAGACCTAAAGACCACCCTTTAGCCCCCCATACCATGTTCCCTTGACTAGAATTACTTCCTATATACATGCATTGCTAGCTAAGATAACTCATACACACTTTACACTTTATAAAAATCAAACATATACTCCCTTTTGGCTCTATACATGCTACGGCATCAAAACCCCAACCACACAAACCCATACAAAATTTTATTCAACCCATACACACTTATACACATCCATTATAAGACATCTAAGTGGTTTTCCATCCATTGAAATCACCATTTACAAGTATTAAGCAAGTAAAAGAAAACTAGGGTTTTGTTAAGGAAAGCTAGGGTTTTCTTTGTGTAAGCTTGGATTTTGTGGCTAAACAAGGGTTTAGCACTTTATCATCATCATCATCTCACATCTTAAGGTCCACTTGAACTCTTTTGTCTTATAACTTTCATTTTTAAGCATATGATTATCTATTTAGCTTAAATACACAATTTAGGATCAATAACTGTAAAGAGAATTTTTATTGTGACATCGTAATGTACACATTTTATATAACCTATGATGTTGTTGACAGCATGATAAAATGGTCACAAACAAGTGATTTAACACTCTTGGTTAAACCATGAAATGATTATGTATTAAATTAGGGTTTTTCCAAGTTTCATAATATGTTTGTAAGTTAAAGAATACAAATGACATATTGAGGTTAATTAGAACATATATTGATGTTAGATAATCATTAAAAAATAACTATAGCAACAAGATGGGAAGGCTTGTAATGTTAATGCATATTGTATATAAGTAGCCATATGAAAAACAAGTAAATTATTGAAAAAATTAAAAGTAGTTGTTTGTAAGTATATAGATGACTTTAAAAAAGTTGGACACATGATGACTGGATGGACAAGGACACATAATATATTATAATATATAACCATATCTGATATATGACTTGTGGAAAATGACAAAAGTGGTAAAGTATAAAGAAAAGGTTACAAATGGCCTTAAAACAAACTCAAGCAAACTTGCTGTCCCAAAATTCGAATTTGACATACTCATTTTATATTTTTTATAAGAATAATACAATTCACGGACGATCCGAAGAAGGTTAAGAAACTTGTCATCGGATTAATAATGGAAAAAGTTTATGTTAAAAACGAGTTATACGTTAATAAACGAAGTCGTAAGTAAATTTTTATAAAAACATTTTTATAAAAATTATAAACAGCAAGGGTTGATATTTTTAACAAATAATACATATTTTTAGGATTCCAAAATGATAAGAATCGTAATTTTTCAATTAATAACGAACGAGTTATGAATTTCGCGAGTTTCCGACGACTAATACTTATATAAACTATTATATAAAAGTTAACTATTCATGACAGAAAGTTATATTTTTGTAAACCTCATAAATATATAGAACTTTCAAATACAAGAACGTCCTCGAAAGAATCACTAAAAACGGAGCTATAACGAATAAAATACGACGTTTTCGGGTTTTACGACAACAAATACGAATTTTATAAAACTCATGTCTGTTATGAACAGTAAAAGTTACTGTTCATCAGGGGACAAAATTTATGAAAAAATTCAAATATCGATAACCCTCCTTATTCAAAAGATGGACATAAGAAACGCGAGAATCGGGTTTAAAACGCGAAAGTTACGCCAGTTTTACTAAAACGGTAATTATAAACGTTTTAACTTGTTAAACACAATTTTACCAAAACCATTAGTTGGTGATTAAGCTATATAGAATATTATGTGGTTATCAAAGTACTATATTACTAGGGAGTTTCATAATGAGGCCTCTTCGGATGGCGTTTCGACGAGTTGTTGGATTTACGATTTAAAGTGTCCTAACTCCTCGAACGTCAAGCATAGACCACTTTAATTATGATTAGTTCCGAACGATAGTACTCATATAAGCCTATAGGATAACATTCAATGTTATCACTTAAAGTACTGGGTACTTATAACGACGCCAATGATAATTATGAGGTTGCTATTCTATCATATTTTACGTGACCATATCTGCGATATTGGATTATCAGAACTCAAGTGAGATCAAAGCCCCACGTTTTACATGCATTTGTTTTTACAAAGTTTTTGGGTTGGAAAACATGCAAAGTTTTATCAACTGACACAAGTGGTTAAGTTTTTATATTATGATTACATGTTGTCCTAAGTAGCGATAACCCAATCTGAGCCCATTTAACATGAAACATTAAATTACGACGCGAATGTTATGAATAGATCTTATTGGGTTTTACAACCCGTACGTGTGATTAGCTATCACTAGTGAAATGAAAAAAAAAAAAAAAAAAAAAAAAAAAAAAAAAAAAAAAAGAACTGTTAATTACGAGCGCGAATGTTATGAATAGATCTATTGGGTTTGACAACCCCGTTCGGGTGATTAGCTATCACTAGTGAAACGAACGTATACCATGTCGAATATAGGATGTTGCGGGTTAGAACATCACCACGGGCAAACGGCCATTAATTTGGCATCCATACATGTCAAGCATCAGTGTCATGAGCTTAGAGCAACGTAATTACATTTATATGATATCTGCATCTGTTGCATTATCATACACTTGGGAGATCTTGTGGTCCTACAATATATGATTTATCAAACCTATGAATTCACCAACATTATTGTTGACGTTTTAAAGCAATGTTTTTCAGGAGATCAATAAGCACGAGGTGCGATGGATACATTGGTGGTTTTGATTTGGATGTCATGCATTAAAGATTTTATCACATTTCATTTTGTTATCTGTCATGGGCTGAAAATCTTTGTATTTTGATCAAATGAACAAGTTAAGCTTCGGGCTTATGTAACAATTACTTTGTTAATCCAATGTATCATTTTCAAACGACTTTTTGGTCGTTCTATATATATCTTGTGTTATTGATCTGAGAAGTAACACGCCCCGGACCCATATTCCGCTGCGACCCAATTTGGGGGTGTTACATGATTCTCCGCTCCTTTGTACGTTCGATTGTAGTTACCAAGAACCTTAATGATCACTACAATGTCATATTAAAAGTTTTTTAAAATTAGTGTTACAAAGTTGTTTTGCATGCTTCTTTGTACGCGCATTTTGACACATTTATGTGATTACCCCTATGTGTAAATTTTAAGTCTATGCCAGCCAACCAAGGACACGTGCGTTTGGCTTGGCCTCTTTGGTTAGACCTTAGGGTCATTCCAACCCATGGCAAATTTTATCATTGGTCAGACCTTTGGCATTATTGCACGTTCTTGCTTGGTGGACTTAAATCGAGTATGCTTGGTCAGACCTTGAACCCGAGGCATATGATGAGACTAAACATGCTTATGACATTATTACTTGTTTACTAATGTCTTGAACAGTCTCATAAATCTAAGAGTTGCATGAAATGCAATTAACACTCATCGCTTACCTCTTGCCCTACTTGTTTACTCATTGGTCAGGCCTTCGGTAATAAGTGGGAGGTCAAGTTGGATCTTAGTCTTAATTAGTAAATTAATTGGGTAATTAATTCTATTAAGAATTTAATTATCGAAAATACTAATTGTCTGAACTTTTTGCTTAATTGTAGATGACTACCTCAGTCGAAAACAATTTGGTTTTTAGGAGTTTCCGTGAGAAACAAAAACTTACTAGACCTAACTTCATTGATTGGTACAGACAACTTCGTTTGGTACTTTTAAATGAAGATAAGGACAACTACTTAGAGCATCCCATTCTCGCGCCTCATGTAGCTGCTCCTGGACACCAAGTTCCTCCTAAGGCTCTTGCAGCTCATGTTGCATGTGTCAAGGGACAAAAGGAAGTTGATGGGTTCATGCTGTTGACCATGGATCTAGATATCTAACAGAATCTTGCTCATCTTGGTGCTTATGACATGCTTCAGGAGCTTAAAGCAATGTATGCTACACAGGCAGAACATGAACTTCTTCAAACTATGAGAGCTTTTCACACGTGCAAACAGGAAGAAGGTCGATCTGTTAGCTCTTATGTTCTAAAGATGAAGAGCTACATTGACAATTTGGAGCGTCTCAGTCATCTCGTGTCACTACACCTTGGAGTGAGCATCATTTTGGTAGGTCTCTCTAAGGAATATGACAACTTTGTACAAAACTATAATATGTACATCATGGGAAAGACTGTGAATGAACTACATTCTATGCTTAAGCTACATGAGGAAACACTTCCAAATAAAGATGCTTCACTTGTACTTCATGCAATAAAAGAAGGAAAGGCCCAGAAACATAAAAACAAGAAACCGTTTAAGGCTGCTAAGGGGGTTCAAGGAAACGGGAAGACTAAGTTGGTCTATGCTCCTAAGTATAAACCTTCTCATGCTCCTAAAATCAAGAATCCTCCACCACCCAAGAAGGATAATCCTGCGAACGATGTGATCTGCCACCAATGCGGTGAAGTAGGTCATTGGAGACGGAACTGTCTCGTTTATCTCACCGAGTTACTAAAAAAGAAGAAGCTATCTCAAGGAGCTAGCACGTCAGGTATTTTCACCATAGAACTCTATTCTTTTCCTAGTACATCTTAGGTTTATGACATGGGTTGTGGTACTCACATCTATAATACTACTCAGGGTCTTAGTGGAAGTAGGAAACTGAAGCCAAGAGCTTTAAGTCTGTACATGGGCAATGGTCAACATGCAGGAGTCAAAGCTATTAGAAGTTATCATTTATGTCTCCTTAGTGGATTAGTCGTTGTTTTGAACAATTATCATTATGCTCCTTCTATTACTAGAGGGATAATTTCAGTTTCACGTTTGTTTGACGATGGTTTTATTAACCATTTTGAGAATAATGCAATGTCAGTTTCTAGCAATAATTTGGTTTATTTTAGTGCTATCCCAAGGGATGGTATTTATGAAATTGATTTGTCTTCTTCTAATACAAATGATAGTTCTATGTATGATGTTAGCAATAAAAGAGCCAAGTTAAACTTGGACTCTTCTCTCTTATGGCACCGTCGTCTTGGACACATTAGCAAGAAATGCATTAAGGAGTTGCAACATGATAGGCTTCTTAATTCTATTGATGTTGAGTCTCTAGGAAAATGTGTTTCGTGCATGTCTGGAAAGATCGCAAGAAAACCTATTGATCCCAAACCTTGATCAATTCTTTAGCTTGTAAAGAGTATGTTACCTTGGATAAATCCAAAATAACAATAATAGATACTTTGTGTGTATATTGAAGTGTATGCGGAATCTACACCTTAATACTCTAGAAGTAATATCAATGGAACAATAAATATGAATAAACAAGAGATGTAACAAAAAGCTTCAGTATTATTAGATCAATAATACGAGTACTCTTAACTAGTACTAGGGTTTACAACATTAAAGCATATAAATCTATGAATTCGATCTTAAAAGTATATTGAAAGGTATATCTAAGACCTTAACCTAGAACCTCCTTTTATACACCAAGGAGTCCTTTACAAGATAACTACAAATCTTAGAGAATCTTCTATAATCTTAAACATATGCATATCTTCCTAACTTTAGAAGGTATACACTAAGATTATGTTTATATATCTTCTCATGTGTCTTTATCTTCATGCAATCTTCTTCTCAAGTCTTAATGCAGCAGTACAAAATCTTCAGCAGTATTAAGTTTAATACTGACAATACTAACTTCCTTCTGGCAGTACTAATATTATACTAGCAGTGCTAACTGAGTTAATACTGTTAGTTATAAGTAGAGCAGTATTAACCTCTTGTGAAGATTTATTCTCAACAATCCTCCCCTAAACTTGTGATTTACCTTCATATCTTAAGTTTCTTCTAAATTAAATCTTCTAGTCTACTTTTGCTAAGGATTCTTCCAAACACACTACTACCTTGACATGTTTGCTATTATGTAGATTTTCTATAAGAGCACATCTACCATATCAGAATAATGATCCACTCTTAGCTTGTTACATAACATCAAGGTTGCAAGTCCCTTTGTCAGTGGATAATCTTTTTCAACCAGCATGAATATATCATGTCCTTTCTCTGTAGATGCATGATGAACAACACATGTATCATATAGCCACCATTTCAGAGGATCATGCATATATCTCTGAAGTTCCAAAAGATCCTTTTCATCTAGATCAAACAACGTCTTCATTTCAACCCATAATTCTTTCTCTTTATCTTCAGTGAGTTCGGATGAGTTGAATCTTTCTTGAACTAGACTCCATAACTTGAACAGATCTTCCCTGTCAAAATTCTTAAGCATGTATTCAAAAACCCGATATACCTCTTTGTGATTGCCTACTTTGATGATTTTCCAAAATTGTACAGTGCCTTCAGCGTAAACTTCCCAGTTAATAATTAGGTATTGGGTTTGTAGGGCTTCAACATGCATCCCTTCTTTTGGAACTATCATCATCAGTTGATGCATCTGTTCTTGAGACAATTTATCTATTTTTGGTTCTTCATCTGTTTGCTCTTGAACTGACCCTGAAACTTCTCTAGTTCTTTGTCTTTTAGCAGGTTTTGCTTCAACATCTTGACCTGCTCTTTTTAATCCTTGAATCACCAACTCAGAATCCATAGGCATAAAAGAATGAATTTGATCCCATACTTTCTCAAATATAGGTCAAATGTCTTCATAACTCATTCCCTTGAAATGTCTCATCTTGTATCCTCCCTGATTACACAAGTATATGCACATGTTCTTCCTTACTTCGGATATAGATCGAGGTCTAGTTTGAAGTGCATGATATCTTATTACAGAAGGATCACTCCAATAAATATCATGAGCTTAATCATCTTTAGCTACAACTCTTTCTTGTCCTGCTTTGTTAATCTCCCCATGTAGCTGTCTAGCTATTTCAGCATCCTTTGCAATTCTATGACTCTCTTCTTCATTAAATTGTTCTTCTAACCTTATAGCTGCTTTAAGACTACCTCTTTCTTGCCTTTGTTGTAATTTTGTCTTCTTCTCAGGCTCAGGCTCTGTTATAATTCCTTTACCATTATCTTTTCTCTTTTTAGTACTCCTTCTGATATACACTAAATTCTTGAGCAGCAGTCTAACCCTCAGCAGTAGTAACTGCTTATTAGCAGTTACTAAACTTCCTAGCACCCTTTTCAACCACTTCCAATGTCTTCCACAAGCTCAAGTAGCTGTTCTTCCCCCTAGGTTAACTTAGTAATTAGCACATTCTTTTCTTAATCATTGCATCCGCATCTTTGGCTTTAGACATCTCTATAAGTATGGGAATGAGGGTGAACGAAATTTTTAGTAGTAGGACACTAGAAATACGATAACTTGAGTTTACACGAAAAGATTTCGAGTTTTCGGGGTTCCGTTTGGTCAAAAACGCGAAAAACGTAATTTAAGGAATAAAACCCTAAAATTAATATCGGAAGCGATTAAAAATCACGAAACACTCAGGAAAGCTAATATACCTTATATTAAGCCTAAATTAATTATAACCGATGCCGGAACGTGTCCGGTGACGTTTCTCAGATTTTACGCAGTTTAGTTCCTCGGTAAACTGTCAGATTTAAACGTAACGAATAAAATTTAAAGTAGATGACCGGAGTGTGTCAGAATACTAACCGGGAATTTATGGGATGTGACAACATCAACAGTACTATCTAGTCTATTGGCAGTACTAACTCTTCCTTTGCCGGTACTAACTTCACTTCTTCTTCTGATGTATGTTTGAAACTTTTTAGCAGTAGTAACCTCTTTTCACTCTTTTCACCACTACCTTGATCTTCTACAAGCTCAGTAGGTTCTTCTTCTTCTAACAGCACCTCAGTATCAACACTAGTCCTTATCTGAATATCAGCATCCTCTTAAACCCATGAAGTTTCTTTTGCAGTACTAAATCTATGTTCCATCTCTTACTCAGGTTGTACCAAAGAGATTGTAGGATCTTTATCAATTGCAAAGATCTTCATCCCCTGTTTGGAAGAATCCTCCTCAGCATCTTCATCCTCTGAAAGAACTATCTTGGCCCTTCTCCTAGCTTTGCTTGTCTTGATTGTCTGCTCTAACTTCTTCGCCCTCTTGATAAGCTTTGTGAGAGCAGCATTGTAGGTCTGTTTTGTTTGCTTTAACTCAGACTCTAAACCTTTAACTTTCTTAGATAAAGTGGTACACAAAACCGTCAATTCATGAAGTGATAAACTACCCTTATCACGTATGAGTGAACACTTTGGAGAGGTGATTCATGAGGCATTAGAGCAGCCTCCTCTGCATCAGGTGTAGGTTGAGTGTTTGGTGGTTGTGAGGTTGATGGGGGCACTAATTGGTGTATTTTGAGGTGATAATGATGGTTCTGGTGATAGGGATGGTGAAGATGTGATTCTAGAAGGAGATGTTTCAGGTGTAGTGAGCATAGTAGGAAATAATGGAAATTCTACCCCAGAATAACCCCTTGAAACCCTTTTCATGTTGCTAAAGACTTTGTTTATAAGGGAGTGAGCAACATAGGTTCTGGTGTGAGGTTGAAGGTGTCTCTTTTGCATCTTTAAACAGATTTGAATAAATCTAGGATACATCAAAAACTTATGTGTGCTATCCATATTCTTAACCATAGCATCAAAAATCATCTTTGAAAAATTGAAAGTCTTGTTTGTGTCCAAGCAAATTATAGCAGTTGCTATATTGCTACTAAACTGCTCCCAAGCAGTTTTCTTAGGGCTTAAACAGTAGAGGATAGTATGAATTAGAAACCTCCATTGAGGAGAAAAATGACCCTTTTGAAAAGTAAGTTTATCATAATCAGTTTTATACCCCATTAGAGCAAGTTGCTCAAATATCTCTGAATTAGGTAGAGTAGTAACACCACCATTATCTTCCAACTTTAGATGTCTTCTTAGAGAGGCTTCAGTAATAGTCTTTACTTGTCCATCAATTGTAGCAGTTAGTTCTACCTCTTCATTAGTACTTGTTCTAGCAGTAGCTGTTCTCCAAAATTGCTTAATAAAGGAAACATATATAGTTGGATTCTCTATGAGGGCATACTGGATGTGACTAACATTCAGAAAATCAATGATCTGATGAAACCCTTCACTTCCTTCAGACTTCTGTAAGTAGGCCACCATGTTATGCTTGTCGCAAAACTCCAAATTAGCCATGTGATTAAGAAAATAGTGAATAAACTTCTGGGATGAGCTTGTTTATGTGAGTATGAAAGCTTGGCAAAGTTAATTAAGATTATATTGAGAGCACTTAGGGTTGTAATTTGACAAACTGAATGAAATTTGATCTTATCTTGAAGAAATCTAACTAATTTATAGAAAGATCATGAATTTCCAATTAATCAAACCCTATAGTCTATGTTGTTGGCGAAAATATCTCAACGGCTATATTAAAATAAGGAAATTCTGTTATGCCTCAAACAGTACTAACGATAATGTAGCAGTACTAAGTTTAGCCTAATAGTACTAACTTTAAGCCTAGCTGTATTAACTTTTTCTAGCAGTATAAAGATATGGCTGACAGTACTAATATGACACTGGCAGTACTAAAAACTTATCTAGCAGTATTAACCCTGTCTTCAATCATTTTGTAACAATATGCCTCTATTCATCACAAGCACACTAGAAATGACTAGATAGACATGTGAGAATTCATGAGGATCCATATTTATGCAGAACCCATGAATAAAAGTTAAAAACTGTTAACTAAGTCAAAATACCATAGGCCATCCAAAAACTGCATTCCTCTTAACAAAGTTGAATTACACATGCTCTCTTTCTATTTTTAGGCTCACTTGATTCTCTCATTTCTTTTACTCACTTATCACTCTATCTGTTTTTCATTTACACACATCTCTCTTTCTGTTTTTAAACTCACAACATCTCTCTATTCTTTTTGCTCACCAATTCACACAGTTTTGTACAAATTCCATCAATTCCATAAGTTTCATACTATCCTACCCACTTCCAAGTGTGTTAACTCTTGAGAGAGGTGGGTCATTGGACTTTTAGATGCAGCCTCAAACCTAGTTTGAGCATCTACATCCCCAATATGGTAAAGTGGCACCTGGGACCACTACCTGAACCAATTCCCTAAGGACTTGGCTCATTAAGTGTTGCCATGAATTGAGTCTTACTTTATGCTACCACTGTCCTGCTCTGCTTCTAAGCTAGAAGCAGTAGTGGCAGCCCTTTTCATTCTGTCACCCAACTCCTTATAGACAGCCTCATCACCAACCTTTTTCAGGGGGACCACCAGACTGAGGTACCTTAGTGTCCCGACCTCCTTTTACTATCCAAATTGTTTGACACTTTTTGTCTGATGTAACATGTCCTTCCATTCATTCTTGACTGCTTATGAGCACAATTTGCCTCCCCTCAAGCAATACATCAGAGGTTAGCAATCAACAGTATCTTTTCAAGCAACCTCCATAATTTGTATAATCAATTCCAATCACACTTCTTTGCATATCCTGCAGGTGTTAGTCTAAAACCAAGAAAAACACAATCCAAAACATTTTTTTGTTTAGCAGTATTAATTATGACTAACAGTTTTAACAAGCAGACTTAAATATAACTAGCAGTACTAATTATACTTAGCAGTACTAATGGATACAACTAATAGTACTAATCCTTTACAAAACTTTACAAAGACATAAAGAGATTTAAACATTAAGGATTAAGCATTCCAATACTTGAGACCAAGTATTGAAATCTTCTAGCATTAAAACCTTTTGTAAGAAGATCTGCAACATTATATTCAGTATCAATTTTAACCATTTGAATTAACTTTTTAGTATTGCAATCTCTTATAAAATAATGCCTAATCTCTATATGTTTTGTTTTAGAATGTTGAACAGGATTTTTAATAATGCAGATAGTACTGTTATTGTCAATGTGAATCATAGTATTCATGAAATTATACCCATAATCCAGCAATTGATTTTGAATCCAGAGTACTTGTCCATAGTAGCTAGCAGTAGCCACATATTCAGCTTCAGTTGTAGAGGTGGCAACCACAGTTTACTTCTTGCACTGCCAAGATATCAACTTGTTTCCAAAAAACTAACAACCTCCAGTTGTTGACTTCCTATCTTGAGTTGCTCCAGCATAGTCACTATCAGTATAAGCAACTAGTTCAAATGGAGAATCTCTAGAATACCAAAGGCCTAATGTGGGTTTTCCTTTCAAATATTTAAAAATTCTCTTTACAGCTGTGAGATGTGATGTCTTTGGAGTAACTTGAAATCTGGCACATGCACATACTGCAAACATGATATCTGGTCTAGATGTTGTAAGATACATCAAGGACCCAATCATAGATCTATAG
>BQNB010091651.1:0-26817 GCA_026074375.1 Tanacetum coccineum
GTACTGTGTCACAACATCTTTGCCCAGAATATCAATTAAGTCATTTTTCAGGTTTGTACAAGCATCTTTGGTGTTCTTCTCCCCCTCATCAAGTAAAAGAGGAGCTTGGCTTGCTGAAGGAACATTTATGCTTGCAACTCCTGATGCATTCTCCATCACGGTGGAAAAACTGTTCAAGGTATCAGAGACTTTATGCAAAAGATTTGGAAGAGAATCCAAAGTCTTAAGCTTTTCTTGAACTGAAGAAACTTAACTTGATAAATTGAGAAACTCTGCAGGAGGTTTCCATTGAATGTTCTTCAGTTCAGCTACTTGTGATGATAGACTAGAGATAGTGGAAGTGAATGACTCCAGTTTTGTAGGTATCTCTATGAGATCCCCAGGCAGCTTGATTTCCATGTCTTTAATATGCTGCTTTAGCTCTTTAATTTCTCTAGATAATCCAATGATCTTTGAGGGGAGCTCTTTTAGTTCAGTGGGTAAGCAGCTAGCAAAGTCATGTGAGGCTAAGAGTTTGGATAGTTCATGCTTCAGGGAAGTTACCAGAAGTTCAGTTAGCTGGTTAATGTCTGGATATAAAGGCTTAGTTTCAGCTTCAGCTTTAAGTTTTGCTTTCTCCAGCTCTTCCTTCTGAGACTGAAGTAAGTAAACCTAAGCCATTAACTTTTAAATTTGAGCTAATTTTGGAGATGGAGGAGGTGGGACTGAAGTATCTTCAGTGTCTTTATCTTTTTCAGCATTCTCTTCCTCTTCACTCTCATATGAAACAATGATTGGCTCATCTGTTGTGGAGTCAGGAGTAAAGAAGGTAGATCTTGCATCTTTCAAGATATTTGATAAATCCTCTAGCTTTACTTTTTGTGAGATGTCATCAGCTCTTGATTCCTCATTTGCACCTGAAGTAGTGTGGGCAGTTTTTAACCCATCTCCAGCAGATTTGGTTTTATCTACAAGAACACATGGATTAGATCTTGCAAGTATGTGAGCAAATGAGTATTTTTGGTTCCTTATCCATTACCAGTTGATAAGATTTGGTAATCCTTAGGAGCAATATTCTAGATAGCTTCAGCTGTGTCTGATAAGCATCATGTCTTGATGCAGAATCAGCGTGTAAAATGAAAGAAGCTGATTAAACATGTTAATTATAGGAAATGTAGATAGACATACAACTACTGTGGTGATGGGCGACTCATTTCTTCAATTGGTGACCCCTAATGGATGTTGGGCCACAGCTGCTTTGCTGTGCCTCTTTATGCATTTTCAACCAACCACTGGTGTTGGGATGAGAAGGATGGCTTGCGGTTGTGTTCCATGGCCGGAAACTGGACTTAGTTTCCTTCTTTTTGAATTGGCCATATTAGAATTTGGATGCCTTAGTGGTGGATCTTAGGATTATGTGTTTGAAGTTGTTGTTCTTCTGAGTCCAATTCTAGCTCTAGGCTTTTTGCCTTGGGGAACCTCTTCTAATAGAGAAGAGTATTGCGAGCTTTGGAGGTCCACTGGCACATCTTAGATTATAGATAGGTTACAGACTGCCAACATATGTTCAGTGAAGGGAGGTTCTTCAAGTTAGTTTGGCTTTAATATCCAGTTGTGAACACTGAAGACCTATGTGGGGTTTATTG
This sequence comes from Tanacetum coccineum, assembly GCA_026074375.1. Lineage (NCBI taxonomy): Eukaryota > Viridiplantae > Streptophyta > Magnoliopsida > Asterales > Asteraceae > Tanacetum > Tanacetum coccineum. The sequence goes on from BQNB010091651.1 coordinate 1,626, forward strand.
TAAGCTCTTCTTTAGGTGCCATATGTTTAAGTAGAAGAGATATAAACCTAAGGTAGGGGATAATCTTTTCCCTAGTCTTCTTGTTCAGCATGTGAATGAGATCATCCCAAATTATCTTGGCATAATCTATTTGGACACCATTTTCCAAACAATACAAGATGGTGGCATCCTTATTAGATATTTGATCTAGGCCACCTGTATTCCCACCTAAGCACTAAATGATTAGACCCATCAGCAACCTCCACCTAGGAGGAAGACAACTCTTTTTGAAGGTTCCTTTTGCCTTAATCTCCTTATTGTACCCTATCGTTACAAACCATGGTCTTACGGTTGTTATGGAGGGTGGAGAAACATACATACTTGAGTGAGGTAGGTATTGTGCCCTGTTGATCCCAATGAATAGATCATTAACTCCTTAGCTTGTAAGGTTAAGTACCCTTGGATAAATCTAAAAATACTAAGAATGAAACTTTGATTTGAAATATATAAGGTATGCAGAATCTAGCTTATACCACTAAGAAGTATATTCAATCAAACAGTGAATTATGATTGACACAAAGATATAACACAACACGCTTCAATATATTAATATGATCACTCTATCTTAGTGATAGGGTTTACAACCTTGAAGCTACGAATTCTATGGAAAACTGCTATTGAGATATTGAAAACTAATAAGATGTATATGCTGATAAGATACTAAACTAGATGCCCTAGGATCTCCTTTTATACACCAAGGAGTCCTAATGGGCTTACAATAATTTCCTAAGTATTTAGTCAAATGTATTGAATATAGTGACTATGTATTTAATACTTTCCAAACCTCATAGTCAAATGTATTAAATACTTTCTCATAAATAGTTGAAACTTCTCAATCAGCATTAATCTTTTCAATAAGTATTAACTTGATATTAACTAGCAGTTGTAACTTCTTTCAGCAGTATTAATTTTCTCACCAGCAGCAGTAATCTTGAACCAGCAGTAGTAACTTTATAACTAGCAATCTTAAGTCCTTCAACAGTTCGGCAGTACTAACTGGTTAATATTGGTAGTTGTAACTTGTGAGCAGTACTAACTTTTGGCTTGGTAGTACTAAGTTCACTAAGTTTAATTCCCAACTATTAGGAATATTGTAATAGATAGTTACTACTAGTAGGTATGTAGTTCCTACTGGTAGAGTAAAAGTTACAGCTGGTAGGTATGTAGTTCCTACTGGTAAGGATAATGTTATAGTTAGTGCTGGCAGATCAAAAGTTATTCTTGTTTTGTTTATGTCATTCAGAACTGATTAAATTGTAATATTGTCAATCATCATCATCTTTGTAGAAAACCGGACCTTATCTTTTGAGTGGTAATGTTGGGGGTGTTATCCATCGAAGCGACAAAACCACAAGTGCCCATACAAATCCATGAATGAGACATATGTGATTGCTCAGTTACTTCACTCGAGAGATAGCTAAAGATTTAGATAAAATTATTTTGCTAAACCTCATCTCTGAAGAGAATAAACTATGATGTTTAGTTTCTTGAACTTAACCAATATCTGTGCACTAAGCGAAGGCGACAAAATCACACAGTGGTTCATGCAAATCCAGAATGAGTACATATGTATTTGCTCAGTTACTTACACTCGGCAAGAAAGGTATTGTGGCAAAAAACTGGAACTAATATTTAACCTGTAAAAGTTTATTAATTTTTGGAAGAAAGGCACAGAAGCTTAAGTTTTTCCTTTCAAGTCGTTGCTAAAGAATCAGGTTTTGATATCAATGTTCAGCATACCTAGTTTCAACAATTAAACTTTTTAAAAGTTGCTTCAACAGAGGCATTCGGTGAGATATCAGCAAAGTTGATATTGAGTGGAATGAAATGTAATTCAATGTCCCATTTTAGAATATGACTCTAATGAAGTGATATCTAATATCATTGTGCTTTGTTCTTGAGTGCAAGACGGGGTTGTTTGAGATTTCATAGCACTAGTTTATCACAAAGATTGGGTACCAAAATTACTTCTCCATATATGAAATCATAGTCAGTGCTTTGACTTTTCATCCATAGTAGTATGCACAAAAACCACCAGCAACAAGCACAAATTCAGCTTCAGCTGAGGACATAGCTATAGATTGCTGCTTTTTAGCACTCCAGCACACAAGTTTACCTCCTAGCAACTGACAAGCACCTGAGAGCATTTCCAATCCATGTTTCATCCAGCAAAGTCATAGATCTTGATTATCCTTTAAGGTTAAACATGAACAATTTTAGAACTACAACAGACCAAGACAGGGAGTAGCCCCCTTTTTAGGTACCAGAAAATTCTCTAAACACAGCAATAAGGTAGGCTTCCCTTAGATTTCTTGATATCTAACACCAGAGACAAGTTGAAGAATTGAATGTCAGGTCTGCTAGTAGTTAGATACATTAGTGATCCAATCATACATCTATATTGAGTCTCATTTACAGATTTGCCGTTGAGATCAGGTCCTAAGTTGTTAGGGGGCACCATTGGAGTCTTCACTGATGAACCATTTATGTCATACTTTTTTAGCAGATCCTTGACATATTTTTCTTTGTTGATTGAAATGCCTCTTTTAGATTATCAAATCTGAAATTCGAGGAAGTAGGTGAGGACACCCATCATGCTTATTTCATATCTTTAAGTCATCAGTTTAGCAAACGTATACACAATTTTGTGCTTTGTGACCCAAAGATGATATCATCAACATAGATTTGAACCAGAATCACTTCAGTTTGAGTTTTGTAGTGACGAGGTGTCATTTTATACACTTTTTCAGGACTTTTAAAACCCCCTAAATCATATGTTTATGCAAAAAATAGGTACACTAAATGGTTACCTATTTCAGGTATTTTGCATTTGAAAGGCATTTGGCAGGAAATATACACGTGACTTTGGCTCATTTAGAGAAGAAAAGGACAAGACTACGACCTACACACAACATTGCTCAAGAATTTCTCTACAAGATGGCTGAGACGGCGTCCACAAAACAACACTCCGTCACAAATATGATGATCAAGATGGTGTACGAGATACCAAGATGCGTCAGAGCATACGACCTAGCCTAATATCTAGAATATTCTATTCATGACGGCGTCACGATTAAAAACGCGACGTTGTCACATAACGATTTTCCATATATACAAACCTACAGACCTCGAATTTAGGTGACTAGTGTGTAACATAAGAAAAAAAAGAGGGTACGAACCCTAGTTGTCATTTAGACACTGTTAGGGACGGGTATTTAGGGGTAAAAACCCAATGGTTAACTACCTTCAACTCATGTTTTAATCAAGTAAGGTTTATTTAATCATTCAATATGTCTATGTGTTATTTGATTCATTTATGTTCTTGCTTTATTAACATGATAGGCTAAGCCTCCTATTATGTTTTTTTATGATTGTATGAAACCTAGAATGTAGATCTTAGTGGTGTTGCTTATTGTGATGGATGTGCATGTTAGGCCTTAGAAAACCAGCTTTTGTCTATATCGCTTTGATATGTCTAGGGAAACATGATTGTGTAGAAAGGATACCATCGGGTAACAATCTTCATACTACCTTGCCCCCTAATATGGTTGGTCTACTTTTAATATATTTCACATGCACTTAGTGTACCCTTAGGGGCCTTGTAATAGTCTTCATACTACTTTGCTTGTGCGTTGCTCTAACAGAATGCTAAGTAGACGGTGTGTTTGTGTAATTCGTTCATGACTTAGGAAATAATTACACAGATCATCACAAGTGTGACAAGGCAACCACACTAGGAGAAGCAATCTAGGGAGTAATACATGATTAAATAAAAACAGTCTTTTATGTTATTGTTATCACCATTAGTTTAGATTTATATTTAGTTTAATAGCTAAAACCAACCAACCTCTCCAAAATATGATTTACTTGCTTTCCATAAAACACAAAAATGCAAAAAGAATCTTCCCTTAAACTTTAGAATTCTGTTAGACCGTGATCAAGCCTTCCCAACCTATTCCTCGAGTAAACGATAACAACCCCCCGAGTCTTGCCTATACTACAACTACAACGATTAGGTGCTTTGCATAGGGAGTTGTAAAACTTCTTGTTGAAGTCTAACGACGACCGCATTATGTTTTTAGCATCGTTGTCGGGGAATAGTTATGTATTGATCATATTTTAGCTTAGTTCTACTTGCTTGAATCCTTTCAAGTAAGATTTAATTTCCGCACATCAGCTTTCTTGTAGTCTATCTTTTCTTTGTGTTATTTGTTTCGTAACCCATTCTCGTTAACCACCATGGGAGACGAGAATCCTATCCGTACTCTAGGAGACTACTCCAAACCTAGCCACGAGGGCTATAGGAATACCATCGAGCTCCCCGTAGGGAACAACGTGGTACCTCTTTGATCCGACACCATACGGTTGGTGCAAAATAGATGCCATTCCATGGACTTCGGTCCGAGGCTCCAAACCAACACCTCAAGGATTTCCTTAAACTTGTAGACTCACTCGACCTTGACGGTGAAAAAAAGGAAAGAACGTGCCTGCGTTTGTTTCAATTTTCCCTACGCGATCAAGCTAGCAATTGGCTTAAAGGTATTCCAGCATGATCCATCACCACATGGGAGGATCTTACTACCTAATTCCTTACTCAATTCTTTCCACCGAGAAGGACCGTAAAACTCCGCAACGATATCCTGATGTTCCAACAGACCATCATGGAGAAATCTCTCTCAGAAGCAAGGATCGTTCAAACAAGTACTTTACTCCAAAAAGAGTCTCCCTCATCATGTCATTGATCTTGGTCTTCAATTTCAAATTTTTTATGACCATGTCTCCTTTCATCTTAAGTGCGAGATTGACCGCGCCGCCGGCGGCAAACTCAGCGATAAGAATGCCGACGAATCTTGGAAAATCTTAGAAAATCTTGGAAAATCGACGAATCTTGGAAAATCATTGAGAATCTTGGAAAATCATCGAGATTGACCGCGCCGCCGGCGGCAAACCCCATGAGGGCTGGAATGCTCAAAAGAATTTCGTCACAAGCCAAACCGGCCAGGCTATCTTTACAACCTCAAAGCAAACTACAAAAACACCTGACTAAAGACTTCTAGAGGCCGAAGACCAGAATTAATGTTCTTATTAAAAGTGGGTCGCGACCGACACCCAAGAAAACCTAGCTCAACGCACATCCTTTAAGCTTATGCTTAAGCGGTCCCCGCCCGCAAAAAAAAACCAAAATAGTTGGGTGCCACAAATTAGTAACCCCGGGTACCCACTTTTCAGTGAAACGGATATGGGGGGTGGGGGTTCAGCGCGTGCGTTGCGTGTGCGCGCAGAGCAACGCCAGTACTAACTGTGAGCTAGTTCGTTGATACTACTGGCTGATTGGGCAGGCTGGGTCGCACTGCGTGGGGGTTTGCTACAAGTAGCCTATCATCTGGCTGACAGAGCTCAGGAACTAGTAGTAGAGTTCCATTAACCAGACTGGCGGTCGTATATTATACAGAGAGCTCGACGATTGCGACAACTAGTACACAAAACAACAAAAGTACTTGGCATAGTACATGGTCCGTCTCGAGATCTACTCGTTGTGACCGTTGCCAAAAGACGCAGTATGACCTAGGAAAGTCTCTCGCTCAGCTTTTGCTCAGTGCTGACATCTGACATTACATCCAGATCATTCTCTGCGTGAGTGATTTTAACGAGACCACATGCATAGCAGTGCGCAATGACACTACATCTAGGATCTATGGGTTGGTGAGGGTGTGTCGAGCCGAGGTTGCGCAGCGGCTATGGCACGGTAGTATCGTTTGCCGGTATGTCGATTCTTACAGCAGGATGGCTGACGAGCGTTTCTAGCGAAGTCTCTATTACAGAAGTCTACATGTTAGACTCTGCGGGAGGCTAGAACACAATCACACTCATCATTGACGCAACATTGCAATGAAGCCCTGGGGGAAGGCCAACCTCCCCACCCGACAAATCTCTAGCATCATACATAGTGCATATAGAAACGACTCCAAATAACGATAAGGCACTCTTAATTCCAGACCTCCAACACCAACCCGTAGCTCACACTTACAAACGTAAAGCTCTATATGCTATTCGAGCAGGTAATACAATATTCTAGATAAGTCTATAAAGAGCATCAAAAACAGCGCCGCCACAACGCAGCCAAAAGAGGCAAGGCCAGTGACAAAATCAAGAGAAATAGGGAAAAATAAGCATGCTTTATGCCACCAAAGCCCAAGATTCCCTTGGCCTCCACCTAAAGGAAGAACCTGCAAAGGACTCACATCTGTTATGAAAGTGTGGTGAGACTAGACACACTAAAGGAAACTTCTCAGTACTTAGCCGAGTTGCTAAAGAAGAAAAAGAACACAGCCTCTGGAGCTGGTGGTTCAGGTATCATTACTATAAACTCCAATAATTATCCTTAATAGATCTGGATCAATGACACTGGTTGGGGTACTCTTATTGTAATACAACGCAGAGGGTCTAAGGCGCACAGCAGTGATAAGCGCATACGAGACACGGAGAGAAACACGCCCAGTTGGCCTCCGATTAGCTTCTGCTCTCTTGGGCATAACAGTGACGCACATGCCAAAGCTGATGGCGAGCACACAATGGATAACTTTCAGCTCATTACTCTTATCTCTCTAGCAGTGTTGTACACAGTGTCTACATACGTTTTTGAAACATGTGTCACTTTCAGAGGCTCAAGTCCTTACTATACTAGAAGACGAGTTGCGTATAGATTCTGTTTACAAACCGAGTTCTTGATACAGAGAGAACCAATGAGATTAACATTCAAATCTCGCACCCAATCGTGCAAACCAACACACAACATATTCACATACTTCTAAGAATAACATGGGTTTATATGACTATTAGTGAAGCTAACATCACCCAATGCGAAGTGGTGTACATATCTTCAAATTGATATGTCGTCTTACTCTTACAATGCAATGCAAAGAGATTCTGATCTGATTACTTACTCCGAAAGGAGCACAACACATAGAGTTCGCGCGAGCTAAACTTCTCCAGATAGCCACCTCTGCACACACCTTAGTGGCTCTTTGAGGACGCTAGGTACGCGAATCAGCATGACACACACTTAAATATGAGACAAATGCTACAAACCAAGGAATAGCGGAGACTCTATCATCTCCCAACTCCAACTAATCTCTAAGTGTAGACATATTCCTGTGACAAAAATGGTCGATGATCCCGAAGGCATCGGAAAGCTATAGAAGTCAAGGAAACCATATTTCGACAACATCAAGTGGAAAAAGCGGCTCACAATACATATTGATCATATACTCTTCTAGCGACTAACTATCGACGCAACGATGTGTATGCGCGCTGTTATGCTCCATTTATGATCACTACTCAAGGCAAGGTGAGATCCAACACTTCCTTCGCTCACACGTCAATCAATCACCTGACAGACGATATCATCACAGAATCAGGTTAGTCAGGTGAGGTTATGTTATCTCGGAAACGACTTCTCTGTATCTTCTATTATGCAATACACACCCATACCATACAAATTGCGATTGTCATACACAATCTTGTAAGTCTAAAATGATTTACACAAAAAGGCAAACGGATACATGGAAAAAAGATCAACACGGTAAGACTAACCAGTACTAAAAGAATGCCCTACACACCGGATCTTCTCCTAAGTCGTCACATTGTACACAGCAGCGAGCCGAGTACATTGAGTCACCCGAAGCTTTTACATTGGGAACATCACCTCTATCTCAGAAATATACATAAAGGCGGCTGATTGCAAGTCCAAGCTCGCGCAGTTAGCCGACCTCTCCGAGCTAAGATCACACCCGATCAATAATACAACACCGGTCTTTAGAGGTGTCAATCACAGAGAACCGTGGAGACGAGATCAGTACCCTAACTCGGAGATTAGAGGGAATTACTGTAGTATCACACATATGGCGATTGTACGTGTGCATAACGAACTCTTACTACATGTTAACCCTTCTTCCAAATTCCTTTCGGCATTATGCTCTTGAGAAACTGGCTCTGCAGGTGCATTCCAATATGATTTCCAACTAAGTAAAGTGAAAAGACACCATAAACGAAGTATGACATTGGGTAAGCCCCTAAGCCAGTCTTATACTTATAAGTCTGGGGTTCTGACACTTGTTTAGCGAGATATCTCTTACCAAGCCTGAACAAGTTAAGAACCCAATCGTCTAATTCAAGTGTTATCTTTATAGGCTAGACGCACCTCCACAAGTGGGGACAATTCTATACAGGGCAACACTCTTTCCACCTGAAACCATGAACACCTAAGAAACACCACTATTTAACTAGCTTCCACATTATGTGTATCAGCTATAACCATCATAGCTGACATATCTCACACAGACGGTGCTCAACAGAGTAGCTTATAAATCAAGCGCGACAGGACTATAGCGAGTTGGGCACTGATTTAGAAGATCTTGAAATTATTAGTCACAACAGAAGGAACACTGATCCGCCAAATCCCTCAATAGACACCTAAGCTCACCATAGATCACACATGACAGCGGACACAGGACATGATCTAACGATAACAAATAAGTGGTATAGACTCCCATAGAAATCCACAAGATCTACATCACAGGGTTATCACAGAGAGTATTCTATAACAATGAGGGGACTTTCCAACAAAGGACACACAGGGCTAACACCCAACAGATCGGCAATCCTAGTGTTCAGATCACATCATAATGCTGGCACGGAAACACACTATACGTTATCCTCAAGCGATCTTCGGGAAAACCCGCTAACTTTAAAAGTCTGCATTGGGAGTCATAACAGCGCCACAAGTCTATAATTGAACAATAGAGGATGACGATATAACACAGACAACAGATAAAAATGAACACGAGGACACACATGACAAATCGCACTAGAAAAACACACCAAAGACATTGATGAAAGGAGCATCTCGCTATAGAAAACACATCCTACCCTACATGACACAACAAACATCATCTTGTGCAAGACCATAACGTCACGTCGCTCTTTAAGAAAAAGACCGACATGGATAGAGCTGTACAGCACCTATAAGCTCATCTTGTGGCGAAGGGCTATACTCAAACCCCAATGATTGATTATGCGGAAAACCTTCTCATCCTATTGCAGACATTAGACTATTAGATTCTATAGCCATAGCGAGGCGTACTATGACTATGAGATTTGGGTGAAATGGATGTCAAAACTCTAATACTGCCTTCCTCATTGGATATCTCAATGAAGAGGTTTACATGGAGCAGCATGAAGATTTTGTCAATCCAAAATATCCAAACCAAGTATGCAAGCTGAAGCGTTCCATTTATAGGCTTAAATAAGCATCAAGGCAATTGAATAAGCATTTTAATGATGAAATAAAGAAATTTGGTTTTCAGTCAAAATGCCGAGACCATGTGTTATATCTAAAAGCTATAGGAGTATGTCACTTTCCTAATCTTGTATGTGGATGACAAAGTAATTCATGGGAAACAGTATTCCAATGTTACGAGAGATGTAAAATCCTACATTGGAATATGTTTTGCCATGAAAGATTTAGGTGAAGCTGCATATATTCTTGGAATCAAGATCTACAGAGATAGATCATGATGGTTGATTAGCTTATGTCAAAGTGCTTATATCGAAAAAATCTTAAAGCGATTTCACATGGAGAATTCCAAACGTGGAAGTATCCCAATGCAAGAAAAGCTTAGATTGAGTAAATCACAAGGTACCTATCTGACACCATGCCAGAGTTGAAGCGCATGCAAAATGTTCCATATGCCTCTAGTTGTGGGTTCAAATATGTAAGCTGTAAAGGATGTAACTCTCCCGATGTTGCGTTCGCCGGATAGAACATAACAAGCCGATTCTAACAAATCAAAATGATCCTCACTAGACAACTGTTAAAACATTCTAGTATCTACAGGAATACTAAAGGATCATGTTTCTAGTTTAACGAAGGTGATCTAAATGAAGCTCAGGTTTCTTGCTACAACTGATGCTACGATAACTGACGGATTTGAGACGCTTAAGTCTCAAACCTGTATATAGTGTTCATTTTGAATGGAGGTCTGTTGATTGGTATAGTAGCCAGCAAAGCATTTTTGGTACTAATCAATTTGCAAGCTAGTAAATGGCTCTTTGATGCTTCTAAGGAAGCCGATGGGGATAGGAAATTCATTGCTTTCTGGGCTCGGTGTTGTTTCCCACTATTAAAAAAACCCATCTAATATGAATTGTTTAAATACCGTAGCAAACTTGCTAAAGCTAATGAATCCGGAATCACTAAAGGTGCTAGGCATTTCTGTACCAAAGTTCACTACCTTCGTGAAGTTATTGAATTTGGCGATATAAAGTTAGAAAAAGTTCACACAGATGACAACTTAGGACTGATCCGTTTACAAAAGCATTAGCTTTTCCCCTCCAAACAGAAGTACAAAAAAAAAAGAATTAGACTTACTAGGAATATTGGAATGCTTCCAGCTAGTAGTCTCATGTAAATCTGTGTTTATTAGTCATTTGGATAATTGGGATTGTAAGACAATTTTATTTTCTGATGAATAAAGATACGAGGTATTTGTTATCATTCATATAACAATTGTTTGTCCTATATTTGCATATTTAATCCATGAATGATTTATCATTCTAAATATGTCCATTGTCGGTTAACAATATGGGAGTATTGTTACATAAGGCAAATGTGAGTGTTGGTTATATTCTTTGAATATATGGAAGGTTCCCACCAAACTCATATGTTACTCACAAGGGATGCGTATTGGACACCCCAACCTTCGAATGTTTACTTTATGGATCCGTTGTCATAAGTAAAATTTGAAAATGGTTAGTTAAGTCATCCTTAGACTTGAGAATACAAACAAGTTCTGGTATGTGTGGATATCACTTTTTAATTCTATGTCAAACGCTGTCCTGAAAATGGTAGTTATAAAGACTATTATTGGAAGTGATGTGAAGCAGCATTCACAACACTTGTATTCAACAAAGAATTTGTTCCTCCACTTGATATGTGCAGAATAATACCTTGGCGCCTCTCCAGAATTAATCAGATAATTGTTTGGCCGAACCCAAAGGGTAATGCAAGTTGATTCTTGATTACATTTGGTATATCTGTATTGAATTCTATAACGAGAATCTAAATGGTTAAACTATATGGAATGAGTTAGGATCCATATCCATGGTTTAACGGTATTTGAACAAAGGGATGATTATAGCAAGAGATAAAATAACCATGCTACTGAGAATGTTTATGAAACTTGATCTCAGACACTTCTAGTTTTAAAAACGAATGTGAGTGTTGCTAGACGTTTCCGTCGTTAGTGTATGGGCTGTCTGCTACTCCAACTCCCAAGTGGGAGCTGTTGGATTATATGGTAGTTGGACTAGCTCGATCACAACTAGAGGTGTGTGAGCCTATTGGGGGCACACACGATAAAACATTTAGAGCACGTTTGCTACTCCACGAAATGCATTCTATGTAAACCATTTGGACCGAAATCGACTAGACAAGACCTTGTTGTGTCCCATTGTGTCCGGCCACAAGAGAAGGTTCTAGGAGGGGTCTAGGTTCGATGTATGAAGGGATAAAGGAAGGAGTATTGTGATAAGGCTAGGAGTTGTTTTATGATAAGACTAAAATACTAGTTATTTTAATCCTATCACAAGAGGGATTTGAGGGTTATATAAACCCACACCCTCTTGCTCAATTGCTGCGTGAAACAGACCACAACAACCAGAAAAATCAGAATACTCTTCTCATACTCCCTTTCATTCAAACCGAAATCTATAAACCCTAAGTTAGGGTTCCTAGCTTTTGTCTTGCACTTGTCTTACACATTTACATACTCTCCCAAATCTGTCTTTCCTCTCCTCTTCTCAAATCCAGCCGAAACCATAAACCCTCACTAGGGTTTCATCTATTTTCGGTTTTGTTATTCTTGTTGTTTGATTTTTGGTATCATCAAAGGAGGTACAACAAGCGTGCTCTGATCCCAGGAGTCCTACAACAGGTTTAAGGGTTTGGTTTAATTGTTCTCAAGGCGTGAGAACAGCTCGAAGCAAGCTAGGGTTTGTGTTTTGTATTTTCGGTTGAATCTGCCATTTTTGGTACTAACTGAAATTCAGGAAAACCCTATTTTCCTTTATTGAATTTCGGTCCAGGAGTAAAGAGTGGTTCTTGGAGTTTGTTTTCAGTAGGGTTGCTATAACAATTGTTGTTTGGGTATACGTGTAACACGGCTAGCATTCCGGGCGTACTTGTTTACGTGTTTGTGTGAGCACTCATAGAGGTGACAGTTTAGTCACTCGTTTCTCGTTCTCAGATTCATTTATTTGATGGTGTCTTCGAGGGTATGTTTTATATTTACCCTTTTACATTCCTTATGTGTTTTAATGCATGTTAATTGTTTATACTAGACTCGATCTATCCGTTGCGTACTCGTATGAGTTAAATTGGTTAACTTGATTGTTAAATTCCAACAGTTTTGAATTTTGAGGATATGTTGCGTGGTTTTATGGTTTTGTGTACAGATTTGATTTGATTATAGCATTAAATTTTCTAGTGTATTTCCTTTTGATTATTTTATTCGTGGTTGATTTGTCATACATAACAACCATTTATTGTTTCCAACCAATTAATTGTTTTGGTTTTTTCTATTTGGTGTCGTGATTAGTATTGATATTTTGGCTATTTGATTATGATTCGTAAGTGGTGTATTGAGTTTACTGTGCTTCGTTGATGTGGTTGTATGACGTATGGAAAGGTGGTTTTTTGAGTTCGGGAGGGAGGAGAGTTAAACAAGAAACGGGGACGAATGTTGTTTCTAAAGCTGTAAACAAGGGTTATGTGATAATAAGGAGAACAAGGGCAATGAAGCTATGGCTAGTTCTAACGTGATAAATTCAGAGCTTGGTTTACAGAATGTTTCGAACACGTTAGGTGATAATATGAAGAAAGTTAATGATGGTTTGGCAAAATATGGAAACGCACCGATTGCTAATAATTCAGGTGTTTGTATGTTAAGTTGTTTAAAGGTGATGCAAGTAGGAAAAGTGCTACTTTTCGTACGTTGTTAGCACCGGCCGGTAACGGGGCAGACGTGGCTATTTCAATTGAGTCGGTTCGAGTTGTGCATGAATGATTAAGTAATTCCACCTATGGTTTTTTTTTTCTGGGTAAACATGTTGTTGAGAACTATGTGAAAAATACTTGGAGTAAATATGGCTTTATCAAAAAGATAATGACTACTAATGAAATATTTTTCTTCAAGTTTAGCTCTAATGACGGGATGAACGCAATGCTTTAAAATGGCTGTGGATAATTCGTAAAGTGTCACTTATCCTGAAAAGTACTCACCGGATGCGAACATTATGAAAGAGAACGTGTGTAATGTTTCTGTTTGGGTTAAGTTTCATGACATTCCGATTACCACGTTCACGGAAGATTCTTTAGTGTTATTGCAACCAAGCTAGGCAACCCATTGATGCTCGATTCTTATACGACTCATATGTGCTTGGAGTCATGGGGTAGATCGAGTTATGGAAGAGCAATGATTGAATTATAGATTCTAGAGTTGAAAGACACTCTAGTTGTGGACATTCCCAAGTTCGAGGGCGAGGGGTATACTAGGAGCACTATTTGTGTAAGTACGAATGGAAGCCTCGAAGATGTTCGACTTACAAGGTCTTTGGTCACGCCCTAGATGAATGTCCTAAGAATAGTGTCTCTGATATATTGAAGAATTTGAAGATGCCAAGACAAGCTACTCGTGGACCTCCGGTTGGTTTGAAGCCTAAGCCTAATTTTGTTTACAGACCGGTCCAACCTACCAATAAGACAAGTGGTAAAAAGAAGCAAGTTGGATTCACTAGACAAGAGGTAAGTAATTCAAACCCATTTGATGTGCTTAATATGGTGGAAAATGATGATGACCTGGGTACGAATAGGGGGAATTCAAAGTTGGCTAAGAAGGGGGCCGATGATGGCGTGGTTTCTTCTGCCCACGGTCACGGGTCTTCACCAGTGGCATCTACTACCCCTCTAGTAGAAAAGATTAATAAACTAGAAAGACAAATGTTGGATGAAAAACTTATGCTTGTAGATGATGATGGAAGCTGATAGATAAGGTTGATTTTGTTCTGGTTAATTCGGACAGTGATAGTGATGTTGAAGTAGCTTACGATGAGACTGCTCAATTCATGGCTAGTAGATGTGCAAATGATGCAAGCTTACATGAGGACGAAGATTATGACATTTATGATACTTATGATATTGAAGGTTTAACGAAACAAGAATCGACATTATGTGAAATGATAGACATTAATATTCGTGGGCGTAGTAGAAGATAGTTTGTGTTTGATGTCTTTATGAGTCAAATGAAAGCTAGTGTTTATGTGGTCCTTTTTTTATATGAGTAGTTTTGTCTTGTTATATATGCTTTACTGTGTATGTAACGGGCTGAAATGTGATATTCACTCACATCCTATATACTTAACTGTTTTTTAAAGTAACATATTTATCGGGTGAAAACTTTTTACCCAAAAAATTATAGGCAAGCTCATGTGAGCAATCCCAAAACTTATCAAGTAAAGATAATATACCATAACATTCTTGACATAGAACTAGGGGCGAGCAAAACGGACCGTCGACCGGACCGGACCAGAATATCGGACCGGACCGGATCGAACGTACTTCGGTCCGATCCTCGGTCCATGCTTTTTATTACATTCGGTCTTCGGTCAGGTCCGGTCTTACAAAAAAACCCGACGATTATGCCTTGTAGGACCGGACCGACCCGAACCGGACCGGACCATTTCTGTCTGGTCCTCGGTCCAGCGTTTTGGACCATTTCGGTCCTTGGTCCGGTCCGGTCTTGGCCTGTCCAATCCGGTCCTCAGACCGTGCTCACCCTTATATAGAATACGCCATCACAGGAAATACCAAATACAATGTATTTACTATTTGCGCGCTGATGAGCACGCGGCGAGACACCTCAATGACAAATCATCCTCATCAAGTTTTCCAACTCTTTACATCCATGACAAGTCAACCACTTGCGGCAACACCTATTAGCAAAACCTCAAGACCATAATCATAGAACTTGATGCATACTTTTGATAAACTCGTATTTAATTTCCTGCCATTGAACTTATTAACAAATTGTTACTGATCCACAATTTAATTATATATATACTCAAAAGGCGCATAATACGTCGTCATATTGCCTCTTGGGCTAACTTTTCCCGTGAGCAGCCCATGTCTGACGATCCAACGTGTGTTGGGCCCAATTGTTGCCCCTCACGCTTGTGACGCGTGTATATGAAGCTTTTTTCCATCTGTTTCCCCTGTTTTCTCAAACCTTCTAGAAATATCCAACTGTTGCTGCTAAGTTAACTGTGACGAACAAAAACGACCGTAAAGAATCATAACAGGTTTGTTTCATGTGCTTTTTCCGTATTGTCTAATCCTAGCGTTTCAATCCTTTGATTGGAACTATTGGCGATTCAAAAAAGTATTATGTGTGTGCATCTAATGTGTTTTACTATAGACAAATTACTATCTTGCATCATATTTTTACTTATTATCTTCGTTTTTTCTGTTTTGCGTATGTCCTATGAGTATCACATTCTAAACGCACTTTGCTTAGTTGAAATTTGCCAATTCTGTTAGTTTTGCTTATTTAAAAATTGGTGTATATGCATGTGCTTATTGCCTAAGGATATTAGTCATGAAAACTAAAAATAGGCCAACGAAAAGGAAGTTACCTTATGACTCAAAGTTAGAGTTTACCGAAACGGGTATTTCTAAAAAACAACATTTCGAATCTTCGAGTACGTGCCATGACGTTTATGTTACTAATGGACACTCCCATGGGTTAAAGCTATCACCTGGGTCTAATGAGGCACCTCCTCAGTCGTACATTCATAATATTCCGATACATTGCCTCATCTATGTGCGACTACTTCAAGAATACCATCCCATGTACATTGTCTGAAGGGTAAGAACACTGATATTACATCTCAATACGTTGGCACCGGCCACGCCTCAAATGTAAAGGACAATGGTATCAACATGTGAACATGTAAGTCCATTTAAACTTATGTGTCTCATTTCATTGATTAAGTATTTATACTAACTATATGGTTTTCCCTTTGCAGCTACACTTTTTTACATTACCAATGTGTCTGCCGCTCATTTACCCTGCACTTCATGTATGTAAACGCTTAGGTTTCTAGAATCTATTATTGCACATACATGTGTATAATAATACCATTTAATAATAACATATGGTTTATGCAGCTTCAGAAATTGGTACATGTAGCAAAGAAAAAGAATCTGTTACCACGAAAAAAGCTACTTTAGTAAGGTGAGCACACTGATGTGGCAGACAATATAAAACGTACGCCCATCCTATAGTTTAATTGTTAACAAGGTTTTCAACCCGCGCTCCGCTGTGGAGCGCGGGGTTTTACGTTTTTGTTGCGGCGAACTTAGTTTACATTCAATACAAAGTGTAGCAAATGCCAAAACATAAATATGAACACACTTGTGGCTACATATTCGGTGCAAGTTTCTGCTCACATAATAGGATCGTGCATCTCTCCCTCTCTTGCCGTGACGTGCAACAAAATCACGTAGTCTAATATCCTCCCAATTCTCGCAATGTCGTTACAGTGTCTTCAACATAGTTTCGTAGCCCTACAGCTGTAATAAACAACTTTATCAGTTGGTTTGTCATGAAGAGGACCTCGTCATAAAATATAGTGATACAAATATTTCTAAAAAATCTTTCTGTACTTAACAAATTTTTGTTTCCTCTTATATTAATTTGTCTTCAACATCTTTCCTAAAAATATATCTATACTTATAACAGACTCTTGCAACAGATTTTTCATATGTATATTTTGAAATCCTTACACTTATAGTGCGATGCACATACACACCTCCTTTTTCTTCTGAAACTGCAAATTCAAAAGAGGAGCATTTTGAAACATATCTTGACGGGGCAAAGTAGAAACTTGTTGCTACATGGCTGCATAAAACGGCGAAAAATAAAACAAAAAATTTTCAAAAATATCGTTGAATCCGCTTCCCATCAAGCGCTAAACATATACATACAAAGTTTCTCAACTAAAAGGCAAAAATAAATGTTGGGATTTAATGTCGAAAGGTAAAGTAAAAAAAAAATTACCAATAAGAGTGGTTTTCGAGTTGCTGGTGGTCTGATTTTTTGCAGCTTCATATCACACTGAACTGCAAAAAGTGACCCGTCAATGACGAAAAAAATTTCCTTTTCATTTCTAGAATAAAAAAGGGAGCTTTTGCTCGGGTGTTTGGATCAGGGTCTAAATCTGATTATTGCAATTTAAGGCCGCAAGAGGATTTGAATTAAGTGTTCGTTTTGAAGAAACTAAAATGTGTTTAATTCCGGATTTGAGTTAGGACGCTTCACAGCCCAACGTTTAGTTTTTATTCAAACTAATAGGTTGCTTCTTTTTAGTAGGAGAGTTTTTCTAAAACCAAAAAGCTTCATAAAAGCTTGTTGCCAAAGAGCTGAAGCCTTACATGATTTCTTTATTTTTTTGCTTACGCGCACACACAGGAGTTAAAACACGATTTCTACTGTATCCCTAGACTTTGGTACATACCAAGTTACAACAACAGATATAAATAAAAATTTACCTGCATCTCGGTTCTTTTGTGGATTTTTCCGCTGAGAGATCAATCGATAATCCAACAACAATGCCCCCAAGTGCATTTCTAGAAAAATAAGTTAACAACGTTTTCTAGCTCACAATAACACTGCTTCCAGCAACTATGTTGCTTGTGCTCTCATTCTCAGTTGGCACATTATCAGAAACAACCAGCAGCCCAACTGTTGGTTCACATAAACCTGTATGAACAACATAATAGAAAGGCCTTAAACAAAACAGGAAAGACTAAAATGAAAAAAAAATCTGTTGATATTCATATTGACATGTAAAGTAAAAAAGGTTCAAAACAAATTTCTGTGGACCATCAATGGGAGCAACAACTTGGTTCTAACACATCCTGGTAGGACAAGGCTGGATTATAGTTGCGACCGTGTCGAAACGGGTCATGAACGATAATCCAGAACACGTACTCTTACATTTCGGGCATTAAAAACATGGCGCATTCGCATTCGTATACAGACAGTAGGCACAGACTGTGTGTGCACCGTTCGATGCTCTCTTGTCGAACTTTGTTGAATTGTTCTTTTTCGTTTAGAACCTGAAGAAGAAGGTTCACCTACGTTAGCTGTGTTCCATAAAAGTAAGTGTAAGAAACAATTCTGAAAGGACGTTTATAAAGATCCATAATGCATAAAATAATAAACATGCTGGACTTTTAGGTTTATTTACTAATCTAATTGAGTTGCCACATTTTTCTATTTAGCTTTAAATTACCAGAAACATCAATAATAATAAAAAAACTCCTTACGCCACAAACCATATAATAAATTTATGTAAATCACTATTCTACGAGACATCTACTTCTCTTCCTTCATACAACCTACGACATTTAAGTTTACTTGGAATCAGGTGTAGCACTACGCTGTCCTAACAGCCCACGACGCAAACAAACAATATAATAGGTAACTTCTCACCATCACATATCCTTAATGAAAACGGATAACATCATAAACACCATAGAACATAAGTAAAATGATAAAAACTCCCTAATATCAAAGCACTATACATATCGTTCATCAGATGTAAATTTCGCCAGTGGTAGCACAATCTCATGAGCTTCGTACGCCTAATTAACATCCAAAACCTGTATCCACTCTAACTTCTAAGCTAATCACTTAGGCCCGAATCAAATTCAAAGATGTTACTATAGTAACCACCCGTCACATTAAAAAAAAAGTAAAAGAAAATACCCTTCATCCCAAACTAAAACTCCCACACATTAGCGTAACACATAGCATACACGTTCGTACTACTTCATCCTAAACTAAACTTACCTTTTCGTACTACTTTAAGGGATGGCGCAAACCTTAGTCCGCTACAAATTTACCTTTCGGTACTAATGTACTACTGATCCACTAATATGATTCGAATATCGCGCTCCTATTTTTACTATCTATTTACTCATCACACTGAAAACCGTCTTTTGTTTCTGAAATATTATTCTACCCATCTGCTTTGAACATGAAAAAAAGTTTGAATATGGTTTCGGGATATTAATACCATGTCTTTTGATATCGTGGCCAACCTATCAAGCTCAGCAGTTGCATCTGCATTAAAGTTTTATCGCACAATTGTCAAATATCTTGTGTGTACACTGTACTGATGGGCTATAGATCAACCTACTATAGTAGAGTACGGAAATAAACTTCACCTTGAACTTCAAAGTCGATCAATTGAATATGCTCAATAATCGTATGAGGCTGCAAAAGAGTACTGTCAGAACACCCTCATCCATGATCACCATGAACAACCTGCTTTGTGCCTACATTCAATGCATTTCGAAAAACAATACAAATTTCAGTCATAAGTCATAACACACACTTACAGGGGATTAGGCGAAGAAAACTTCAAGCAAATGAAATGGGGGGGGGCTTTTTAAAAACATTTTACGGTTTTTGTAAAGTTAGTAGGAGAACCTTTTTTGCTAAATGTAATCTTTGTAAACTTTAGATCAACTTGTTATATGTTTAAAGTGGTTGGTAATTTACCTGATCATGGGTCGACTATCTGGAAGCGCAACCTGTCTTGTCAAGCATCTTGTACAAACCTTTAAAACAAACGTTTCCAGTCAATATTAACCTTAATAACAAAAACAAAAAAATTGCATATTTCAATTAAAAAACAATATCTTTCGCTTTTAAAACTTCCTTGAACTGACCACAGATCTTCTATATGTATACTACGATAACTAATTTATTTAACCAACACCACATTTACGAACCTTGCATATTTGAGTTCTTTCTCTTGATTCACTCTTTGCCTCTCGGCATCTGATATGAGGCGTGCAAAACTATTAAGCCGAACCATGACTGTCATTGTTAATTAAACCCTGTAAACCAAAAAAGTTATCAATATCATGGAGTACTTTAGAGGGATTAACAAATCTACATTAGTCTACATTTTGAAATAAGCACTTACCTCGTCCCCCAATAGGTAAGCCTGCACTGCCCATTGACCAAAGGGAGTAACACCTAAAACCCGCAGATCACACGAACATAAACGGTAGTGCCCTACTATTTAAAATCAAGGTAAACTAAAACAAATGTTTTTAGACTCGCAAACGGCCAAAATAACGCGGATACCATCGTATTCATGTATTCGTCTATAAGCAATGATTAACACCCTTTGACTTGTTCAGAAGTAAGAACAAAAAACCCCAAATACACAAAGTAATCCAGATAACTTTTACGCTTCACACCATAATTTCAAAACACTCTCAAATATTTCTTATATAAAAACTAAAAAGCAAACACAAACCTTACACATATTAGCCAAATGTCTAGCGTTTTCCTCAATCCTCCTTATAAAATCTTAAAAATTCTGAAATTCAATAGAAAGTACCTCTAAAAAGTATGAACATCTAAAAACAAAATAAAAATACCGAAACCCCAATTCATTAATTCATTAACACAAATAAATTAGTTCAAAAAAACCTACCTTCATTCTCATTGTAAAGCTTGTTGCATGCAATCTTTTCTACATCATTAAAAACTCATACCTGCAAGAATTTGAATTTGAAAACACAAACTAAAAACAAAAGAAAACATAACTGATTATTTAATTAGGGTTAAAAAGCTTACAATCACTACTGAGCACCGATTTGATTTAGGATGGAATCAATCACCGGCGGCGAGAGAGAGGAGAGATGTTGTTCACTTAGATTCCTTCAAACCCAACACCATCTTCCATCTTCAACTCTACAAATCTCAACTGAAAACAAATACTAACTTCAATGAAATCACTAATTACAAACAAATCTTACCCTAAAAAACAAAAAATTCACAACTTAAGTTTTTGATTTAGATAAAGGACCAACACTTGCTTTGATAGTGTAAATATTGAGATACATAGAATTAAAATGCATAAGATTGTGTTAAAGATCTGTGTTTATCTTGGAGCGGTGGATGGTTTCAGGCGAGAGAGAAGAGAGAGATAGGGTCTGTGTGTTTTTTTATTATGCATATGTGGTTGTAGAGAAGAGCGGTGTCGGTGTGACATATAAGGGAGACACGTGTTTTGGTTGGCTCATTAAATGACGCCTTGGGATGACGATCTCAGTCTTTAATATATAAGTATAATGTATAGTTATTTGGAATGATTGTCTAACGTATTTATGTGTCTATCAATGTTATTGCAAAAATTATTAGGCCAAACGTTTATCAGCAAAAAAAAGCGACCGAACAACCAACAACTACCATATTCTACTACTATTATTAATACATAAGAAGCAAAATCGGTATGTCGCTACCGGCGTTCATATGACAAACAAACTACAATGACATATCCTCGGAAGACTGTTCATCCTAGATTTGAAACAATCACTCAATGCCGTGAGTATTGTATTCATGTGTTTTACATATTTGTTATTGCTTGCTATCTAATACTTTCTGTTCATTGGCATAGGCGTCCGTTTATGTAAGAAACAGGAATCAGATGCTATTGAATTACAATATATGAATGGGCAACCACCAACAACATCTAATAGTAAGAATTCTGCCTACTTTTTTCCTAAAGTTCTTCTTTACTACTATCAACTAAAACCCAACCCACATAAAACAATATCTATACAATTTAAATCCAAAAAACCCATTCAAAAAAAGCCCATAAAAAATGGCCCATACAACAACTCTATAAAACCGCAAAATTAAATATGGCCAAAAAAATGTTCCGCATTACTACATTCTATACAAACTCTTAACACTCACTAAAAAAAATTAACGCCGCAGCAACGCGTGGGTTCTAATGCTTGTTTTACTCATTTTTCCTCTTCTCAAAAACCAAATACTCAAGCTCCTATATCTTCATCTAACATCTACCATATGTTAGTTGAGACTTGCGCCATACTTAGTTAAAAGTTAGATATGGCCGGTAGATATTAGATGAAGAACTTTGCGTGAACTTTAGACGTGAATTTTGCGTCATATATAAAAATAATAAACTTTGTTATGTTTAACATCACTTAACAAAGTTTCTTATTTTTATATGACGCAAAGTTCACGTGTAAAGAGTTTAAACACTTTGATTGGGTATCTTTAGACTAATGACTTAAAAAGTCATATAACTTGATACTTTTTGTCTTTTTACGTTATGTGTCACTAAACTTTTAAATTCTGTACATTGTATGTACCGGTGACTTGTTTGACCTGTTGGAGCAGGTTAAGCTAACGGTCGTTAATTTTATTATTGCAACATTAGTCCTTTATACTAACGACCGTTTATAATTAACTGAAAATATGATTCATTTTAAAGTCTCTTTTATCTTATTATTTTTAAAATTTATACACATTTTTACACACGTTTTTATACACACATTTTTATACACACATTTTATGCACGTTTTTATTCATGTTTTAATACACACATTTTTATACACCTTTTTATACACCTTTTTATACACACATTTTTATACACATTTTTATGCACATTTTAATACACATGTCTTTATACACGGGTTTTTATACACGTTTTTATACACACGTTTTATACGCGTTTTTACACACGTTTTTATATACACATTTTTATGCACGTTTTATTCACATTTTTATACTTGTTTTAATACACACATTTTTATACGCACATCTTTATACACGTTTTTATACCCATTTTATGCACGTTTTTATTCACATATTTTTATACACGCTTTTATACATGTTTTAATCCATATTTTTATACACACATTTTTATACACGTTTTTATACACATTTTTAATCACGTTTTTATACACATTTTTATGCACGTTTTTACACACACGTTTTTATATTCGTTTTTGTACACCCGTTTCTATAAAAACATGTAAAATGTGTATAAAAATGTGAGTGTAAAAATGTGTGTATAAAAACATGTATAGAAATGTGTGTGTAAAAGCGTATATAAAAATATATGTATAAAACGTGTAAAAAAAATTGCATAAAAACGTGTATAAAAACGTGCATATAGATGTGTGTATAAAAACGTGTATAAAAATATGTGTATAAAAACGTGTATAAAACGTGCATAAAACTGTGTGTATAAAACGTGTGTATAAAAACATGTATATAAAAACGTGTATAAAAACGTATGTATAAAAATGTGTTTATAAAAACGTGTATAAAAATGTGTGTATAAAAAAGTGTGTAAAAACGTGTATAAAAATATGCGTATAGAAATGTGTGTATTAAAACATGTATAAAACTGTATGAATAAAAACATGCATGAAATGTGTGTATAAAAACATGTATAAAAATGTGTGTATAAAAACGTGTATATAAATGTGTGTATAAAAACGTCTATAAATTTTTAAAATAATAAGATAAAAGAGACTTTTAAAAAAAATCAAATTTTCAGTTAATTATAAACGGTCGTTAGTATAAAGGACTAACATTGCAATAATAAAATAAACGATCGTAGCTTAACCTGCTCCAGCAGGTCAAACAAGTTACCGGTACACACAATGTACGAAATTCGAATGTTTAGTGACACATTAGGGAAAAAAGATAGCTACATAGAAAAAAAAATATCAAATTAGATGACTTTTTAAATCATTAGCTGGTATCTTTAAGACTTTAGTGAAATGCTTAATATGTTTAAAAGTAATAATGATTGTATGACAATATAAGCTTTTTGAATTGTTTAAATGACATCAAACGCATGTTCTAAGCTTTTTGAATTGTTTAACGTTGATAATATAATGAATTGTACACCAACGAGTTGAAAAAAGCTTGCGCGTTGTGGCGAGGGCTAATTTGTTGTGAAGATGTATAGGTAAATTGTTTTTTGTAATGTTTTGAAACCCGGTTCGACCCGGCCGGTTGAACCGGTTGAAATGATTTCGGTACGGGTCAAATTAAACCGGGTTTTATATTTTTGAAACCCGCTTAAACCCACCAGGTTTGAAGTGACCCAGGGAACCCAATTCTCAAGATCCGGCCGAGTTTTGTTATTTGTCTTTTTGTCCTATTTTACCTTTAATTGTCTTTTTATTTCAATTTCTTGCTTATTAAATGAAAGCATACGGGGCTTTTTAATTTCCAATCTTGGGCTGCCTTTGGGGCTGCCGTTTTAGGCCCGGTGCGAAACGACACCGTATTAAACGCTCGATAGTTATAAAGATAAATAAGCGTTTAACTTTGAGATTTTGTCTAAATGTTCATATCTGAAAAGACAACATAAAGAATTTTTTGCTGTTACTGATTAACTTTGATGTCATTTTGTTGGGCCAATTTCATTTTCCACTGATCTTTCACTTAGGATTTGAATACAAAATAACCTAAGTGTAAATATCCTTTAACAATTCAAGGTCACTGTGAATAGTCACTCAGTGAGTTGCCTTCAAGATGCTCAGCCTGATTCTACAAGAAAGACTCTAGTATTCAGTGAGGCGGTTCTCAGTGAATAAAGCCTGAGCTAAAGAAGAATGTGATGGGTTCAGTGAGTTGTGGCAATAGACTCAGTGAGCCCCATACAATCTTCAACAACTAAAAGACCCTGAAAACAAGAGACTGGATAATAGGCGGGATAGTTTGAAAGCAGATAAGTCTAAGCTCTTATCTCCAGAAGTCAACTTATCCTGAAGAAGGTATAAGACAAGTTCAGTGTTAGGAACTGAACTTGAAAAGAGCATTTGTCACATACTTAGAATATATATTGCAATAGGGACAAGGCAGTACAAATGTACTAACCTATTAGATCTGTGATAAGTGCTCAACACCCATATAGGTGTGACCCTACCTAGGTAGTATAAATAGAACTCTTGTAATGGAGTATATGTTAAGTTTGTGCATTCAAAGTCGTAACTTTCACAAACACCTACTCTTTCAAATCTACTAAGTTCCTGAGTGAGCATGCATAACTTTGCATAACACTTTTGTTTATGCAAAGTTATTAGTGAGGATATCTCATACACACATTGTCATTCAATCCTCATTGTAGCACCGCATACAATGAGATATAATTCTTAATAAAAAAGTTAAACGTTGAA
>BQNB010091652.1:0-26816 GCA_026074375.1 Tanacetum coccineum
GGTTTTGATGACTTGGTGAATGCCTCTTGGTGCACAGGCTCATATAATGGAAGTGATGATATCAAGTTAAAAAACAAGATCAAAAATCTTAAGGCCGATATGAGAAAAGGTTGAAAGATACCGCGAAGCTTGAGAATCTAAAAAGTGTATTGTTAAACTGGGACTCGAAGGCAGAAAGAGGTCTTTTATGTGCTTCTGGTGTGGGTAAGAGAGATGAAGTAATTGCTGAAATTCATCAACTTGAGCAAGAGCAACGAAAGAGTACAGCTTGAGTCCCCGTTTTGTATGCAAGAGTTGAAGCAAGCAGTATACGAATGCTCGGGCTCTAAGGCCCCCGGACCGGATGAGCTTAATTTCAACTTTTTAAAGAGATATTTGGATATTTTAAAACTAGATTTCTTCAACTACATCAAGCACTTTGAAGTAAACTAGCGAATGGTGTAAATCCATCATTTATCATGCTCGTTCAAAAGGTTAAAGACCCTATTGGTGTGTCTGATTTCCGCCACATTAGCCTTATAGGTTGTGTATATAAGGTTATTTCAAAAATCCTAGCGTCGAGGTTGGCAAAGGTTATTGGTAATGTTGTCTCCCCTAACCAAACTGAATTTGTGTCAGGGCGTTAGATTCTGGATGGGTTGCTTATTGCAAATGAGATTATCAACATTGCAGTGAAATCAAAACTAAAACTCCTACTTTTCAAATTTAACTTTGAGAAGGCTTTTGATAGTGTAAGTTGGGATTTCCTTATTGATGTTATGAAACAAATGGGCTTTGGTCATAGATGGTGTAAGTGGATTAAAGGTTGTTTGCAATTTGCCACAATTTCAGTGTTGGTAAACGGATCACCTACAAAAGAGTTTCGCATGGAGAGAGGCCTTCATCAAGGTGATCCGTTATCTCCTTTTTTGTTCATCATTGTAGCAGAGGCTTTACAAGTCTAAATTATTGATGCTTGTGACAACGATATTTATAATGGATTATCCCTTGCTAATGACGGTTCAAATCTATCTTTATTACAATATGCTGATGACGCTCATTTTTTGGTGAATAGTCTGCTAAAAATGCTAAGAACTTGGTGAGGATTCTTAGTTGGTTTCAAGATGCATCAGGCCTTAAAGTGAATCTCTCAAAAAGTAGACTTTATGGTATTGGTGTCGATATAAACGAAGTGATTAATGTTGCTAATTCTATTAACTGTCAGCATGACTCCATACCTTTTTGTTACTTGGGTTTACCGGTTGGGAAAAATATAAGAAATAAAGAAAGCTGGCTTGGAGTGGTTGATCGAATTAACTCTAGGTTATCTTCTTGGAAATCTCGTCTACCTTTGATAGGTGGACGCCTCACCCTTTCTAAAGCGGTTCTTGGAAGTTTACCACTTTATTATCTATCGATCTTTAAAGATCCTACTACAATTCTTAAACAATTAAAATCTATCAAAAGGCGCTTTTTTGGGGCTTTAAAGATGCGACAAATGGAATTTCATGGTTAAGTGGGATAGTGTCCTTCAAAGTAGCGAGACAGGAGGTTTGGACATTGGTAGTCTCAAAGCTAAAAACTTGGGTCTACTTGGAAAATGGTGGTGGCGATTCTTAAATGAAAAGAATGCACTTTGGTGGAAAGTTATTTCAATGTTTTACGGTGTTGATAGTGGTTTTAGTTCTAGAATCGGTTCTGGTCTACATAAAGGAATTTGAGATAATGTTATTAGTTTTGGTGTGGCAATTGATACTATTGGTGTCCCTTTTTGTCTTTCTTTTTTAAGGGATGTGAAAAGTGGAGACGAAACTTAATTTTGGAATGATATTTGGACGCATTCAGGTGAAACATTAAGTTCTTATTTCTCGCGCCTTTATGCTCTTGAGTCTAATAAACATTGTCGAGTAAATGAGAGATGGACTGTGTTAAATGGTGTTTGGGGTGGCAATTGGGAGTGGTGTTCGAGCCCACGTGGTAGGACTTTAGATAAAGTTAGTGAGCTATCTCGCCTCATTGGGAATCTTGTTCTTTCTTCGGAGCAACAAGATGGTTGGAGATAGAAACTTAACCTGAATGGTAAATTCATTGTTAATATCCTTTCAAATCTTATTGATATTGCTATTCTAGGCTCCAATGGCATGTCATATAAGGTAGATTGGAACCGGCTTGTCCCAAAAAAGTGAATATTTGCATTTGGAGAGCGGTGAATGATATGCTTCCTACCCGTGCCAATCTACTTCTCCAGGGCTTAACCATCCCATCTTCTCTTTGTCATTTGTGTGGCCTTGAGGAGGAATCTATGCATCACATCATATTGTCTTGTTTGGTTGTCTCTCAGCTTTGGAGTAAATTTTGGAAATGGTGGCGTATTAATCAACCCCCTAATATGTCCTCGATATCAGACGTGTTGGATTTTTCTCCTCCAATCTCTAAAGATCATTGTAAAAAATCTACCAAGCTTCACTATAAGTCTTTATTAGGGAGATTTGGTCATGGATAATAGATTTATTCACGCGGATTTGGTGTCTCTAAGCTCGATCCATAATGAAGACATCTTTACTTAAGCCCAACTTCTTTCATTGCTTTGGAATTCTAGCAGAGGAATTAAGAGTTCAATAGATTGGATCACCTGGAAGTCTAATCCGTGTTCTATCTTACAACGAGAGATGTATCTCGTTAGTTTTTCTTTTTGGGGGTTGCTTGGGTTTTGTGTGTTATAGCTTGTATTCTTTCTTTTTGTAGATTTCCTTCTCGTAGATCTGCTATTTTTTGTAGTTCTCTTCCTCTTTTGTGAGGTTTGTTTGTTATAAAAGCGTGGCCGTTCAAAAGAAAAAAAGAGAAAATGTTTGTTGATCTGAATAAGGAAACTAGCGTGTTACTACCATGTTCACTTTTCGGCGAATGCATCGATATTGTTTTTCATGTTCCTAATAATTTTTTCTGTACTACATTTCAAAACAAAATTGTTTGTAATTTGCCTTTTTGAAGGTATTTAATATATGTTTTGATTCTTAATATAATAGTATATATAATATATATATATAACTAAAATACCAATTATCAATAATAGTATAAGATAAGTTTTCCAAAAGGCTTCTAGAAGATTACTTTTAACCAAAGTAAGTTCAAAAACCTCCCGGGTCGTTTTCTCGACGAAGCGTGAATTGAGAATCGGTTAAGTTCGTGATCGCGTGATTTGAATAATTATAAAGATTTTGATTTGGTTTTCAATTTCTACAAATATAAATGCAAAAACATGTAAAGACAAGCAACAATTAAGATAATTAAAAATAAAAACGAAAAACGATAACGGGAAATTAAAAACGCGACAAGTAAGCAAGTAAATCAAATTTTAACTCTAAAAATGCAAATTCAATTTCTAAAAATCCTAAATGACTAAAAATAATTTTCAGAAAAAGAATTATATTTTTTTGATTTTTATTTTATTTAATATGAATTAAAAACGGATTTAATCTAGATAAACTATTAAAAATAGTAAACTAATTTTAAAAATTCTAGAAAAATTACAGAAAATACTTTAAACAATTCTAAACCTAAGAAAAATAAAACTGGCTAAAGAGCTTATGCTATTATGCTGTAAATAAGCAAAACAGCTTATAAAGCTTAATAGGCAACAAACCCTTAAAACCAAATGCTCCCTAAAGTCTTTCAGAAAAGACCCAAGGGCGCAGATGGTAGTGAGTGTGTGTGTTAAGGTGTGCTATAAGAAAGTGGGAGGTCACAGGTTCGACCCCTGTGGCTTCTCTTTTTGAAAATTATTATTATTATTATTATTTTAATTTCTTTTTGAAAAAAGTTAAACAATAAGCAATAATAAGCAAATTTAATGAAGCAACTTTTTCTATATCTTGAAAATAAGTTGGGAAAAAGCTAACTAAAGGTGACAGTTTGTTATATAAAACTTAGACATAATAAGCTTAAACTATTTTTGATTTTAGACTCAATAAGCCAAAGTAAAAGCAAATAAACTAAATCTAATTAACTTACCAAGACGCTAATAGCAATAAATACGCATATTTTATGAACATACTTAACTAAATCAACACTTAATGAAATTTAAGCTAACTGGTTGAACCTTTTAAGACTAAATAAGCAACACTTAAGTCTAATAAGCTAAAACTAATCTATTCTAGACTTAATAAGCAAATTAGAAAAGACCATAAGCATTTTTAAATAACACAAAAGCAGTAAAAAGCAAATAAGATACTTGGCTACAACAGCTAACAAAACAGACTTAAGGGGCATATTTAAGCTAAATATTAAGCTAGAATACTAATAAGCTAATCTTTAAAACCTAAAAACAGATTAAAATTGACTAATAAACTACCTAGAAAAACACCTTTTTAAAAATTTTGAAATACTATTGAGCTATTAAAAAGCAATCTGAAATAAGCAGTTTACACTAATTTTTAGTTTCTCACAGATTCAGATGACTCAAAGGCTACTTGCAGGCTTATAAATAAGCCACTAAATGATGATGAAATTTCTAAACAAGCTAAAACATATGAAGTACTACATCTAAAGAGCTTGTGCAACCAAAAATCTTATTCTAAAACTGACTTTGACTCAACTAAAAGTAAGATCAAAAATAGACTTTTAGACTTTTAGAACCTGATGCATATGACAGATATGACTTAAATGTGAATGACAAATGCAATTATAAGACTAGTTATATTTTACTGCATAGATGACCAAAACAAGATTGAAATCAACACTCAATAGCCACTTATTAAGATCTAAACAATTAAGCTGAATTGAAAAGCTAGACCCCCACAGCTTCAAACCATAAACACATTAAGCCTAAATTTTAGAATCTACACTTTAGAAACTTGTAAAAACTCTCTTAAGGACTAAATTTAAGCTTGTTAAAACTGTTTTTAGTGAAAAAAGTGACTAGGCAGTACTAACTTATGTTAGTACTACTAGTGCCAAACACCCCTTTAAATCCTAAAAGCCAAAACAGAACTTAAAAAGCTTATTTAAATGAAAACAGATGAGGACTTAAACATTTTAAGGACAAATAAGCAATAAGAAAGGAAAAATAAGCACTATTCGATAAGCTAATATAGAAAACAGTTTATCATAAAAAAGAAGGACAGTTAATGTAGAAATTCAGACAAAACAAGTCCTAAACTATAAGCTAGATTAATTAAGCTATAATAAGATAACCTAAACAAAATTAAACACAAATAAGCTACTAATAAGAAATAATGAGCAGATTAAGCAAATCAAAAAGCTAAATGAGAATTTAAGCTACAAAGGCAAAATGAGAGGTACCTTTTTGTCCCAGCTAAACAGGGACTTAATTGCTCTATGGAGCTTAAATCAACAAGCTAGCTTATAAATAAGCTAAGAATAAGCCCCATAAGCCCATCCAAATCTGGTTTATCTTCCAAATGGCTTATTCAAGACCCCTTTTTAAGGTAGTTTGAGCAATGAGCTTATTAGGCTTAAAACAAGCTTAGCAGACTAAATGATAGCGTATTAGGAATTAAAGAGCTTATTTATATCAAAACGAATTTAAACCATGACTGCTTAAAGAGTAAAAAAATCAAAACATAATTTAAATTGAACCTTTATTAATCTTAAAAAGAGGTTACAAGCTTTTGTAAAAGAAAATTACATTAGAGAAAGAACAATAAGCTAAAATAAGCAACTAATAAGCTAATAAGCTACACTACTCTACTCCTACTCCTAGATGATTCTTCTTGTGTGATCTTGCCTCCTATTTATAGCGAGGAGGTGAACCTTCTAGGTCTTCAGGACGCTCCCCACTTCATTCATCATAGCCCTTGATTCCAATCCATCAAATCTGAGCCATTGATCTCTCTCCACGTCCTTTCCTCCAATGGTAGTGCTCAGGATGGCCATCGTGTCAATGATATGTCAGATATGTTAGCATAAGGCTTCTAGAAGCATGAAAAGGGAAGAAAGAGTGTGTGTATGAATGAGGAGGGATTTACCCTGTATGTTTGTGAGTGAAAATAGGGTAGAGGGAAAGGTAAAAGATGAACAGTGAAATTGACCTTTGCTTTGACCCTGTGTTATACGTTATAACTTTGACCTGGTTTAGTGTTGTTGACTTGGGCTAGGAAATTGGATTTGGGCCAAGAATTGAATTTAAGATTAATGGATTTGGAATTTATAAAATGCTTAGGGTTTTTTTATAGATACAAGGTTAATGGGCTGAAAACCCTGGCTTAAAAAATGGGTACGGGTTGGCCCATTAATGATGTATACGCCTGTGGCTTTAGTTTTTCGTACTCTTTCCATTCCTGTGCTTGGTTTTTTCCTGTTTACTCGTTTTTTGTCCTTTTGTAGCATATCCGTTACCATGCAAGACACAATTCACAATACAAATGAATACAATGCATTTTTCTGTATTTATTGGTCATTATTGTCTTTTTTAGCTTCGTCTTATTAGATAAAAAGGATGGATTTAAGCACATACCAAAAATCCCCCATACTAAGCTATTGCCGTGTCCTCATAAACACACTTAGAAAACCAAAAATTTCACCCCTTAGACTAATTACCTTGAAAAGTAGCTAAGTGTTCATCTAAAGGGATTAAGAAATTACTAGTTTTGAAAAGTCACCGGCTTAACCATTTTTATACATTTACTATTATCATTCATACATATCATAACTACATGGAACAAGAAACACTAAAAGGAAAAATTCATTGTCCTTGATTTTTCACCCGCCCCAAACCAAGCTTAAAAACGAAATCATTGTTAAATACAAGTTAAGATGCTAAAACTACTCATAAATGCTAATTGTGGATGCATAGCTACTTTCCGCTCCCTTATTCCTAAATCTCTAAAGATTTTATTATTATTATTTGTGACAAATACATTAATGTCTTATTCATATAAAGTAAACCCGGTTTAGACCACAATTAGTTTGAAATCCTTTCCTAAAGAGACGATGTGGTGAGAATAAGGTCCACATTAAGGTTCTAATTTCACATGATTTAGGGGTTATCCTCTTTAGATAACCCCGAAGTCAAAATTTGGCTTTATGATTATTATTATTATTGCAACATTATTAAACCTCGGTCCTTTAAACAACTGCCACATTGGTATGCGAGCCGACCATGGTCCAGGAGTCTTATTTCGACCTCGGTAATTTCCTCGACCTTTAAGAAGGCTGTAACATCGGTTGTGAGCCGGCAAGATGCAACAAACTTTTATCAGACTCGGATTATTACTATGTGCCTTATTTAGAAGACTGCAAGATCGGTTGTGAGCCGGAAAGATGCAGTAAACTTTTATCAGCCCACAGTTTTTATTATTATTACCTCCACCCTTTAAACGACTACCACATCGGTTGTGAGCCGGCAAGAGGCAGTGGTCTTATTTCGGCTTCGGTTTATTACATAACTTATTATTACTAGCCAAATTTCAAGTCCTGTGGTCTTTTAACTACTTAGACAACGGTAGCGAGCCGTCAGGAATCGGTAGCCTATTTCCCCACAATACTGACAAAACCTCAATTTGTACCTTACTTTTACCAGAAGGAATCTCTACGAAGTGAATTAAACTAAGAATCGCAAAAACCTAAAGTAACTTTATTTATTCAACAATTATAACGTTTATTATGCTTATGGGAGCAAAAAGCCGCAATTAACCTCTATGAGCCTTAAAGAGTTCCAACTACTCTATGTTTAGCATCTAACTTATATTCAACTCTATCATTTCTCGTTCTTCACAAATTTAAAATATTTAATAAAAAGATCCGCGAATTCTTAGTCTAATAAAAACAAGCTTTGCATATTTAAAGTCTATCATGGAAACTTGCAAACTCTTGGCTTTTTCAAGCTAGAATTTGCATTTTAAAGCTTCTTATATAAAAGATTAGCAAAAGCTTAAATTTATATAAGTTAAGGGCAAGCTAGAGCACAACATGCTCGATCAAGTCAAAATTTATTCCTTAAAAAGACAAAACATCGTGTCAAAACACTTATTTTATTTTTGAAATTTTTTAAATTTTGGCATATTTTTGCTATTTTTGGTGGAAAAACAGGGTTACGTAAAGACATGGAAAATGCAAGTAAGATCGAATCGAAAGATCCCCCTATACTAGAACTACACATTATCCTCAATGTGAGACTACCACCCATATACTAATTTCAAGGCATAATCCAAATATTAAAGGGTCTCTACGCAAATCTAAAGCCGTTTATTAAGTATGCTAAAAGATAAACATTAAATAAATAAGATCTAGGATATCAGATTCCCATATATAAGTATGCGAAGGATTGAAGATTGAGTGGACGATGGACAAAACCACGAGCACGAGAGTCTTCATAATCCGGGCAATCCTGGACACAAAACACAAAACACGAAACACGAGAAAGGAAGAGGCGAGCCTCCTCACATCACACTTATTCATAATTATTATACTAACATACTACTACTAAGGATAAGCATGGGTTGCCACCCACGAAGCGCTTATTTTTGTTAACCGAGTCTTGAGCCTGACTCGATCCCCCATACTTGAGCTGGTCAAGGGGGATAGAAATGGAGATAAAGAACATCCAAGATAGGAATGTCCCCTCCAGAAATCATCATCGAGCTCTCAGAAAAATCAGAAGTGATTTTGCCCAGATGAGATAAGAGATTAGAAGGAAGAATACCAGGATTGAAAACTTTGTCTTCATTTTTGGATGAAAATGGAAGCAAAGTATCAATTCCTTGACAAAGAGTATTACGGATAAGTGAGATAGAAAATGTATCCCGAGATAGAATTCTCTTGGATTGGACTTCAAAGAATATCCACGGATCAAAAATCTTGTTTCTAGTTCTGAAAAGAAAAGAAACTTCAAGATCGGATCCATGAGAATCATCAGAAGGAATGAAGTCCGAATCCAACATAAGGGTGGGATGGGTGGGTAACACATTAGGCCTATGAATACGAGGTTCTCCCAAAATATCTTCCATAACAACGCTAGTCAACTCACCCTGATCGGGATCAATCTTAAAGAGAAACGAATCATACTCGGGAAGAGAGTTATCAGCATGAGTAGTGGTACTGCCACTACTCGTCTCTTCCGTATGATCGCTCAAAGTCTTGAATTCGGGTAAAGAATTATCCGGATAAGAGAGAGAAGTATCGGACTTCTCAAAGAAAGAGTTACTATCCTCAACGGGGATAGGAGACTTGAGCACACAATCAGGAGTGGGGTTGTCATTCAAAGATTCGATCTTAGCAATAAGAAGATTGATATTCGATAATTTCTCATGAAGTATATCGTCCTTTACCTCCTCTAAGCTGACGAACTCAGAATCGGGAGGTGTTGCCTCAACGTAATTGATGTCCTCAAAAGAATCGCCATCACTCGAAGTACAATCATCGTTAAAATCGGAGAAAATCTCAAAGTGATCATTTAAAACATCAAGAGGATGAGAATTATCACAAAAAGGCACATCACACGTATCGTCGTAAATACCCTTGGACTCACTTGGGATTTGGACAAGGTCCTCAACACTAGACTTTATTACTTCATCCGATTCTGTTTCTAGAATAGTGCTAAGATGCTCGTCCCCCATACTTAGAGAGTTATCGAGTTCCTTGGCTGGTAAATCGGGTGTGATTGCATTAGACGAATTCTCTAAATATTCCCTATATTGAATAGTGTACTCATCATCATCGTCGTAGAAGGTAGGACAATTCCAACTCGGAGAATTAATATATTCAGCCAGCTCCTCACTTATAATTTGCAAATCTTTAAGAAGTTTATGAAGCAATTCTTGTATATCCTCTGGTTGAGCATGCTGAATTTCAAAAAAATTTTCCCAAGCTAGCGATAAAACCTTTGGCGTTTCTCTAAAAGATATACGATTAAACTTCTTTAAAAAGGTTTGTATAGATTTCATTAGGTTTTCTCTGGCTTGCAAAATTTCCTTACTCGTTTCTTGAGGAGGATGATGAATGACGGGATACTGCGGGGGTTGAAATTGGTCAAAACCGGAAGAATTATAGAAATTTTGGTTCATCGGTTGACATTGAAAACTTTCATGAGGACCCCCGCAGTTCTCACAACAAAGGTATTGTTGTGGAAAACTTGATGAAGTTTGTGGAAAATTTTTATCATCTTTTTCCGTAGTAGTGTAATGTGCTTGAGCATCCGTCATGGTCTTACTAGCATATGTATCGGCTAAAAATGTTTGGTCTTACGTTGCCCCAAGACTGCACCTACCGCGTAATCACTAGCGTCGCACGTAATTTCAAATGGTAGGTCCCAATCGGGGGCAACTAAAATTGGGGCTTTGGTTAACTTCTTTTTAAGTATGTTAAACACTTCAATACATTCTTTCGAGAAAATAAACGGGGTTTCTTTTTCAAGAAGATGGGTCATCGGCCGGATGATTTTAGAAAATTCTTGAATAAATCAACGATAAAACCCACTACCTAATACTTCGAATGCCCTTTGACGAAGTCAGATTAGCAGGAGTTTAGCTATAATATCAACATTAGCTTTGTCACCTCAATCGGACTTTGAAATCTTATGTCCAAAACAATGCATCTTTACCTTAAAAATGGCATTTCTCTTAATTTAAACTAAATTAGGGTCTTCGCACGTTTGAGCATTTTTGTCTAACAATAAGAGAGGCATGACGAAAAGAATCCCGAAGACCGAGAAATCGTCCATGAAGACCTCCATTGTTTCCTCGATCATGTCATGGAAAATAGCCATTATGCACCTTTGGAACGTGCCCTGAGCATTACATAAGCCGAAAGGCATACTTGGGTAGGCAAATGTAACGACCCGAGTTTTACGACGCGTATGACGATCGCGTACCTGATGTCGTAAATTATTATTTTACGAATTTCCGTGAACAAGCGTCGACATTTAAAATTTTATTTGTTGATAATAAATATTTTCGTATTTTATTATGAAAAAATTGATAAAGATTTGATAATTTTTATTTTGATGTTTCGCGAGTCGACGTTTGACCGCGCGTTCGTTAAATCGTTTCGAGCATCGTAAAAATTTACGACGCACCTTGTAATTATTTTTATGATCATAAAATATTATTCTATGAACTGTGTCGTCTTTGTTCCTCGACCTTGGCCATAGCTCGCGTTATAGCTCACGTTTCATTTAAATAATGTCAAGTTAACTTTTAACTAAAATGTTACACAAAGAAATTGCATGTAAATAATATTACAAAAAAAAGGGAAATGATGCCCTCCCTACCTTTTGTAGCCGTGGGCTACTAACACAACACACACACTCAATGTTAATTATGATGTTATATTTCTTTCAATAGATGTCTAGTTCATTTTATATCACAAGTAAACAAACCTAGAAAATTGTTTCTCCTCCTTTTTGTTCTCTCTCAACCGAAAGGGTGTAAACACCCTTAGAGCATCAACAAAAAAATATATATCCAGTTTTAATCCAAGCTTCCTAGTTAAACATTCATTTTATCATCATTCAAGATTGGGTGATAGCTAGAAAATAGCTTTCTTGTTGTTCTTTCCCTTTTGTGTTCAAAGACACCCAACAAGCACATACCCTTGCCATTTGATTTTTCCAACTAATAAAAAAAAATTCTATATGATGATTTTGTAAACATATAAGGTGAAAACTAGTGCATGCATTTAGATTTATGCATGTTTTGATTTTTGAAGAAATAAGAAGGGTTTCGGTTTGGTTATGGGTTCGAACTAAGCAAAAGACACAAAAAGGGGTATGGATTTATTTATTTTGGGTTGGTTATTGATTTGAGTTTTGGCTTGGTTTGGTTCATGTGGGTTGAGCCGCGGCTAGAACTCAAAGAGGGCAACCCGACACTTTTGTTTTTCGATCTTGCTTCGTATAATCACTGTGAGCCTTCTTTTTTCATTATTTCGATTGTTTCGTTTATCGATTTAATTTTTCTATGTGATGAAATCTATTGAAAACTTGCGCGTCTAAATAATATGTATTTGATTATCAAGCGGGATTTTATATCAATTTATACAGTTGTATTGGATATATTTTAGATGAGTTTTTGGGTCAAAAATGAGTTTCGACGTGTTTTGTAACTAGTAAAATTCGAGCAGAAAACTGAATGGGCGATTCGGGTTTCAAGATTTCCGAAAATCTAATTTTGGTTTTCAAAATATTGTAGAGTATATTTTTGCGATCGTTTTAATATAAAATGAGACTTCTAACTCTTAATAACGAAAAAGTTATGGCGAAAACGAGATATATATTTGAAACATTAAAATTCAGCACTTATGCAAATAACGCTTGCTGTCAGGATTTTTAGAGCTCGTTTTGGGCACTTTCGAGTCCGTTTCGGCCTTTCCTGCGAAACACGAAAGTTGTTGGGAATGACGTTTTACATAAAACCTCTTTTTGGTCAAAATCGTGAAAATGTAATATGACGGGTCAAAAACGAAAGTCAAACTTCTGCATTCTTTTATAAAAATATAGTATTTTCCAGCAGATTCTCGTAAGGGTATTTTGGTCATTTTACGTCGAGATTCAAGTCTCGACTAAAACTGTAAAGTTGTCCGAAATATCGTTTTGCATAAAATTTCTTCTTTGACCGAGTCGTGAAAATGTGATTTAGAGGGTCGTTTGGCGCGGGTCAAATTTGGGTAAAGATAAATATAAGTATAAAAGTCAAAGAAAGTCAAATGTTGACTTTAAAAAGTCAACGGGTTAATACAAGACTTATTGAACGTTTATAAAAATAATAAACGCTATTATTTTTACGAGTATAACAAGTTAGACTTAACGAGTTTATTGAACGGATAAAATTCTAAAAATAGTAACTTTGGTAATATACGGGACATAATCCCGATATGGGTAATTAATAACCAAATTGAAAGTCGAAATTTCGACGAGGTAAATAAATATTTTTACAAATATAATTGGATGCCGAGACTTACCAAAGATGGTAACTTTCCAAATGTGGTAACTTTCCAAAAATAGAAAGTTTCCTAAAATAGAAAGTATTCGCTTAAGCGATGTATGATATAAATAAAAGAACGATCGCAACCTAAAATTGTGGATTTAGTCTAAGGCGCAAGTGGATTTCTCATCACATGTGTATTTTATACTATTTCTATCGTTGCGATGTACGCATCATTCGGTCGTACTTTATTATATAGTAACCGAGCGACATAATTATAGGTCGCGGTCGAGTTCGTTATCGGTGACGCTTCGTGATTGATTGATTATTGATTGTGGTCTTCAATCAAGGTGAGTTCATAGCCCCACCTTTTCTCTTTTAATGGTTTTCATAAACTGTTTTCGGGGTGAGAATACATGCTCATTTTACCAAATTGATTTCTACTACTTAAGCGTTAAATGACTATTTTTACTAAAGCTTTTACTTGCTTACTACCTGAATTTTTAATACATGGTTGATTACTTATGAACTTACTAAAGCTTGATTTGCTATGCATGTTTTTTTTTACCTTCGGACACAAGTGTTGTTTCAAACTGTATGCTATGCCTGATATTAATGCCTGATATTATTGCCTAAGTACCTTCTCTGCCACTTAGTCCCCTTTTTATCAACGGAACCGTCAGTTGCTAGTGTAGTGAGCGCGAGTGTTGTGGATAGATCTATCGGGACTGACAATCCCCACCTTTCTTTGGGGTCACAAGCTGACTCATGGTGCATTGAACATTTGAGGTATTACTTTCTAGGATGTTTGGCAGAACATCCTACTTTTGTGGGGCATTCCAATCAATGATTAAGACGTATAAGGGTTTCGTGTCATGACTATGCAATAATATATACTAGACTTGTGATTTGTTTCTCTTGTCGACATACTTGGTTGGACTTCGGAATACGTACTTAGTTCCACCATTACTTAACCTTGTGGTCCACTTTTAAATACTAACTTGAATTACTGAACCCACTACTTGGATTTCAAAATAATACTAAATATGTACCCACATTTCTTCTTACTGGAATATTAATTATTATTTCAATACTGCATTTACTTAAACCTATAAATTCACCACATTATTGTTGAACGTTTTTTGCATGTATTTTCTCAGGTTATTATCTTGCTAGCTGAGCATTGGGAGCATTCGAGACGCGTGGATATCATCAAAACTTAAAGAACTCGGTTTTCTTCACATTCAATAACTATTTTTCCTTAAATATACAAAATGAGTCACGATTGAAATCTTGTAACCTTGTTAAATCATAAATTATTGGGACCTAAATTTACTCTGATTTATTTAAATCGAATGTGACATTTTATCAAACGTCTCTTTTGAGGTCGTATACTGTGACTTGTACTTATACGTAATGAAGTAGCACCCCAAAGTGGTATTCCGCTGTGTTGTGATTTTATGGGGGTGTTACAGATTGCCCCATAAAATCACAACGCAGCAGAATACCACTTGGGGTGCTACTTCACAGTTCATACACACAAGTTACAAAAAACGACTTCAAAAGAGATGTTTAAAAAAATGCACATTCGATTAAAATATCAGAGTAAAATCAGGTCCCAATAATTTATAATTTAACAAGACTACAAGAGTTCAAACGTGACTCATTTGTATATTTAAAGAAAAATAATTATCGAATGTAAAGAAAACCGAGTCCTTAAAGCTTTGATATCCACGCGTCTCGAATGCTCCCATGCTCAGCTAGCAATATAATACCTGAGAAAATACATGCAAAAACGTCAACAATAATGTTGGTGAATTCATAGGTTTAAGTAAAAGCAGTATTGAAAAAAATCAAGTAACATTCCAATAAGAAAAGTGGCGTACAACATTTCAAAGTATTATTTCTGAAATCCCTAGTAGTGTTCATTAATAAAGTAGTATTTAGAATGGACCACAAGACTTAATAAGTGGTGGACTAAGTACGTATCAGAAGTCTAAAACAAGTAGGTAACAAAGAAACAAATTCACCAAGTCTAAGTATATATTATTGCACTAAGCTCATGACACCGAAACCTTCACGTACTTTCATCAATAGATGGAATGCCCCAAAACATAGGATGTTCTGTCAAACATCCTAGAAAGTAATACCTCAAATGTTCAATGCACCATAAGTCAACTCGTGACCCCAAAGAAAGGTGGGGATTGTCAGTCCCGATAGATCTATCCACAACACTCGTGCTCACTACACTAATTTAAAAACAAAAAGAAAAATACAAAAATATAAAACCTACAAAAACCATAAAAATTGGAAAAATAGAAATTACCAAAAATATTTATCTAGACATGTCTTCTGAAAATCGATAATATTTACGGACCTAGAAATGTCATTCAATAATGACACGGGTCTATAAATGAAGTTCGAGCAGAAGTTCAAACAGTTTTAAAACATGTCTTCATGGCTTGTAGTTATTTCAGACTGCAACCCGCCTATCAAATTGAGGAACATATGTCATCAAATAGACAATTGTTACTAGCAACGGGTAATTAATTTTTCCCGGGTATGGATTACTCAATATCCATGCATCCAAGAAATAATGTATGTTTCAGTGCGTTATTTCTTATTCGGAAGAGAAGTCTTCCTTTTTATAACCAAATAATTTCTTCTTAATTGATTCTTCACAATTATTTGTGTTAATCATGGTGGAAAAAGTGTTGTTAAAAAATTAATCAATTCGGCTTTCACAATAAACTTTTCAACTCAAACAACGACTACCGCTCTTTAAATAGAAAACGGGTCATTGTTTGAGAGGGAGAGTGATTTCAAGTTTATTACATCAAACGGGTTTCTAAAAACATCTCACAATTAATGGAAAAGGTTTTTGGAGTTATACGGGGTTATAATTTGAGGGGGGTTAATTAATTTTAACTCAAAAGGCCAAAATTGTCATTAGTTAGAAAGTTTAGGGACTTATGTGCAACTTGCTACTTGTTTCCTAGATCTTTTTAACTACAAGGACTAAATCTGCCATCTTTCAAACTTATTTATCCTTAGAAAACCTTTAAACCATTAATAAAAGAAGGATGAAAGCCCAAGGACCAATCTTGTCATATCTGAAACTTAGGGATATAGAAAGGTGGCGGTTTGGCAACTTGGTCAAACCTAAAAATTCCAGTCAAACTCTCAAAACACACACATAGTATCTCAAATCGCCACTAGCAACTCGCCACCTTCAATTCTTGATTGCTAGGACTTTTCTTGCTAAGGTAATGATCAAATGTTGTTCTTCTTCCTTAGATCTATCGGTAAATGAAAGGAATCATTCCAAAACTTATTAAAACGTGTAGAATCTCTAGAAAATAGTCCTAGGGTTTTGAAAAATTTAAATGTTGTTTAGATTATGTAATTGGTTGGTGGGATAGGAGCGGATTTGGATGTTAATTATTCGATCATGATTGCCTTAACATAAATCAATTACATTTGTGTGATATGATTCATTTTCTATGCGTTTTTGATCGAAATCATTATATGTGTTTATAATGTTAGTATTTCTGCTGGGATTTGATGTTTAGGACTAGATAATGATAGTTTGATGCTTTGTTGAGATCCACTTTCAATATATTATCTAATGTATTGATTTTTGTGTATAGGTTGACTTTTTAAAAGTCAACAACGTGTTGCTTGTTGTTGAAATCAGTTGGTGTGTGTTTATATGTTGGTATAATGTCTTGTTAGAGTAGCAATGCATGTTTTCATTTCCCCCTTAAGTGCCTAAAGGTTTTCGTGGCTTAAGAGTCATATTATGGCTTGATTATAATGTAATGTTAAATCTTAGGGTGTTAAAGTTGATTGCTGAATGATTAGGAACACTTATGATGCCTTGAATTGTATTTGAAATGGCCAAATTGCAAGAAAAATTAAACTTAAGTATGGTGTTCTTCGTAGAGGTTTGACTGTTAGTATTCTATTCTAGATAGCGGTTTGCTAGATCTTCAAGATAGCGGTTTGCCAAGAGATTCTTTATAGTGGTTTGCATGATGTGCCAGATAGCAGTTTGATTATAATTGAATATTTTAATTTATGCAGGCAAACCGCTACGGGGTAGCGGTTTGATGAAGAATAATTTTATTATTAAAACATTCAAACCGCTATTTTGAATTTTTCTAAAATGGCGGCGGTTTGATTAAAATTGAATTAAATATTCATAGCGGTTTGGTCAAGGCGGTTTGATTAAAATATCATTTTAGTCTTGGCTGTTTGGTGCGTTGTCACACGGCAGTTTACCCAAACCACTATGTGGCGGGTTGGTAACCTATCTCATGGCGGTGTACCTAAACCACCACGTGGCGGTTTGATAAACTGTTGTGTGGCAGTTTGGGCAAAACTCCTATGATTTGGCCCAATAAGCCCAATAACCACTCAAGGCCTATTCCATAGGCCTAATTACATAGCTAACTTCCATTCGGGCTTTGTTAACTTGTAATTAAGCATGTGGGATACTTTTTGCACTATTGACCTAGGTTAACTTGACTGTTTAATCCGTGTCTCAATGTGTGGTGTTTCATCAAACCAAATTTAATCATGACTTAATCAAGCATGGCATGACAAGTTAAACTCAAGGCTAATATTGTCTTCTAACATCAATTATCTGCTATTGTGTATATCTATGTTGATATTCTTATGCAAATAAGATGTCAGAAGAGAATTTACCTGCTCCTACTAGATCAGATGAGCAATTGGTCCCCGTCAAGGCACGCTTACCTTATGGGGAAAGCAATCTCCTTTTGGATCTACAGGAGTTGCAAAAGAATCCAATTTTCTGCATATCTGTTGACATCCTCCAGAACATAAACTTCTTCAAACAATTTGCTGCATCAACAAATGTTCCATCTATCTACATACATCAGCTCTGGAACACTCTGATACAGGCAGTGACTGGTGTATAGTGGTTTCAACTAGATGAGCATTTACTCTTAATTTTGATCTTCTTCGTGATGCCTTGGAGATTACTCTTGTAGACC
Source organism: Tanacetum coccineum (assembly GCA_026074375.1). NCBI lineage: Eukaryota > Viridiplantae > Streptophyta > Magnoliopsida > Asterales > Asteraceae > Tanacetum > Tanacetum coccineum. The sequence continues at coordinate 17,879 of BQNB010091652.1, forward strand.
TAGCCAATCCATTTGTGTCATCTCCAGCTGGTGAAATAGTTATGGATTTCATGAATGAGTTGGGTTATCCTGAAGTAATTCACTTTGTTTCCCACATGCATGTGACCAACCTATATCAGCCGTGAAGAGCAATTCTGTCTTTGATCAACCAGTGCTTAACTGGCAAGACTTTTGGGAATGATAAACCAAGACACCATGTTCTACAAATGTTGCAGGGAATTGTGACTAGAACTAATGTTGACTATGTTGAACTTCTGTAGGAATAATTTGTTCAAGGAATCCAGACCTTCTTTTCTCATCGGGATAGTAATAAAATTCCTTCCAAGAAGCCAACTTCTCACGTCATCCCTTATTGTCGGTTCACAAAGCTAATAATATACTACTTGGGAAGAAAATATAGCATCCACAGGAGACCTGAGTCGCCTAGGCATGTTACGGGTGATGACTTTCTTCTTGGCAATCTCAAGTTCATCCCAAAAGGCGAAAAGGATGACGTTTTCGAAATGCCTATTCCAAAGGAGTTGATAATAGAAGCTATTCAAAAGTCTGAGTACTATCAGCAATATATAGAAATGGCTGCTCGCAAAATCTAAGCAAAGGGAGGAAAGAAGAAGTCAGCATCTAAGGCCGATCAGTCTAAGAAGCCTATAACTACTAAGCAATTCAAGCCAATATCTACTAAGTAATCCAAACCTGCCCCAATAAAGAAACCTAAGGTTACACAAGAAAAGCCTTCAGTGCCCTCACCTGCTAAGCAGTCCAAAAGAGGTAAAGTGAGGAAAGTTCGCAAAGGAAAGTGTCCTCTCAAGCTTATTGATGAAGAGGTTCACCATGAACCTGAACCTCAAGGTGAAGGTGAAGAAAATGATGTTGAATGAGCTATTCTGATGAGTCTGGAATCGTTTTAGGCACATGATCAAGCTCTTATTGGCGGTGTAGCTTTTTGTGAACCTGCGGCTTCAGGTATGACCCAAAACCTCCCTGTAGTTGAAGGTAAAGAGAAAGGGATTGCTATAGATGAACATGCTGCACAGTCTCTATTAGAACTGCAAACCCCTAAGAAGAAAAGCACCATAGACCAATACATATTCCAGAGGTGGATTCCAGCAACACTAGACGTAACCACTTGACCCTTTGCACAACCTAAGGATGATACATCCGCAAATATGGTTCGTGAGTCTCCCTCTCTAGAAGATGCTAAAACCGGTGCAGCTGTGGAATTATCGGTAAATGAGGCTGATACAGAACCCCTGAGTGTTGGTAAAGATCTACCACAAGGTGAGGAAGTTCCAAAGACAGTGACTCTAGAGGAAAGAACAGTTGATGTCGATGAAGGACCACTCTAGGTTAATACTCTAAAATGTAGGATAGGAAAGCTAATCTTAGTAGTATAAATCTTAATCTAACTTCTCCAAGTGGATTCACTTTAATAGCTATTACGGTTTGGAAAATACATCAAAATTTGTGTTTGGTAGGAAAATTTGGGACTGCTGCAGACCAGCAGTATAAATGGGTTAATTGCAGCAAACTTTTGGTCTAAGAAGGTCTAAATTATTTGATGGGATTGTAGAAATAAATTCAAAGTACATGTGTCGAGTTGGCTAGAGCCATATCTCCTCCGGATGAGTGAGATATGACCGATTTACGGAAACTAGTCAGTTCTGAACTACTGTTTGAAAAAGGGATTTAACTCCAGATTTTTGCACTAAAGTGTTGGGTTTTTAAAACATGGTTAAACACTAGACATCATAAGCTTTCATCTCTCTTTGGATTCAACTTGATTGCTATTATAGAATAGGATTTATGGCCAAAACCGTAAGCGTTAGAAATTCAGCGAACTTTCTGTTTTGAGTTATGATTAGTAAAAACTCATTTCCCGTGGATTGGTAAATGGTTTGATTAAAAGGCCTAATGTTCTGGAAACTAGACTTAAGTATCTTTCCAGGGGTGAAAGCCCCATCCTTGTATCTTTTATAGGTTAAGAGATATGGTCTTGTAAAGTTGACTAAAAATTCAGCAACATAGTTTTACGCCTTTTCTTGAGAAATAAAAGTGCGGCCACATAGTAATAAGATAAGAATCGCTAAGCGAGACTTAGTAGACACTTAATGTAGTATAAGTGCAGGTTGTATACCAATTTGGGGATAAAAATACTTCGGTTAAGTTATAATGCAATGCCATGCATATCTCGGAAACATATCTCGTGATCATTCGATTTACTTTTACGTATCGATCTTCTTTATCATTCTAAGCCACGTCACATCTTTTAGTTTGTGTATGGATGCTTCTCACTCGTCCGATGATTCATCTACTTCTGATCTTCATCACTCCTAGGGTGAGTTCATAGCCCCACCTTTTCTCTTTTAATTGTTTTCATAACTATTTTCGGGGTGAGAATACATGCTCGTTTTACTAGTAAACTTATTGATTTCTACTATATGAGCGCTACATGAATGTTTTTATTAAAGCTTTTACTTGCCTACCACATGATTTATAATACATGTTTGATACATGGTTGTTTACTTATAAATTTATTAAAGCTTGATTTGCTTACTACATGATTGAGATCATTGATTATTTATTTACAAAACTATGAGTTTTGAAGACATTATTTGTTTTACTAATGGAACACAAGTGCTTGAAGGGTATGCCTGACCCGATTATGAAATTATCTGCATGAGTCGCTATTGCCAAAGTCCCTAATTTCATGAATCGTTAATTGCCCTGTAGGGGTGAACGCTAATACATTTAATAGATCTATTGGGTTTGACAACCCCATCCGAGGTCTGAATCAAATTTTTTTGAGCACTTTTTTAACGAGCGATTTGTATTGAGAATCGTAGATATGAGGCAATAATACCTAGTACTGGGGCAACTGTATTTGCATTTGATATGCGTTATTGTCAAGGTTTCGGTGTCATGAGCTCAATGCGGTAATGTTGAATGATACTATGAAATACTGTCGCTGGCTGATCTTAAACCTTGTGGTCCACTACTGATTATTACTTGATTTATCGAATCACTTTAAAATATTGTAGCTCTGCTTTTTTTACTAAAATATTTACTTAAATTATTTCAATGTTGTTTTTACTTAAACCTATGAATTCACCAATATTATTGTTGACGTTTTTGCATGTATTTTCTCAGGTTATTATATTGCTTGCTGAGCATTGGGAGCATTTGGATGCGCATTTATCAAAACTTTAAAGATTTGATTTTTCTTTACATTCAACAACCATTTATTATTAAAATATATAAAAGAGCCATGTTTAAACTCCTATAACTTTTGTTAAAAAGAAATTAATAGGACCTGAATTTACTCTGATTTATTTAAATCGAATGTGACATTTTATTAAACGTCTCTTTTGAGGTCGTTTTCTGTAACTTGTGTGTATGAACTATGAAGTAGCACCCCAAATGGTATTCCGATGCGTTGTTGATTTTATAAGGGTCTTACAGATTGGTATCAGAGCACTCGTTATAGCGAACTAGGTCATTTTCAAAACCCTAGACTATAACCGTTTTTCGAAAAATTTTAAGAGTCCTTCACCATTGTCTGATATCCGCACGCGCTTGCTCCCAGGTAACTTATATGCTCCCTTTTGCATCCTTATTGCTATCATATTAACAATGAATATATAATGCTCAGTTATTATTTTTCTCTCATACATTTATCTTATGACGTCATATTATTTTCTTTATATCGGTCGATTATATATACGCTAACCATTCTAATTATCACGTACTTCCTGTTTTCTTATTTTCTCTCTTGAACATCAATACTAGTATTATATATGGATACTCGTACATATATGAGCTACTCTCCTCTCAAATTCTAATGCTTATTTTCGGGATCACTGTATTACTGATGAAGAAAACTAAGAATAACGGAACTTGATGCTGAAGTAGAACAACCCAAACTTGTGTCTTATATCTTGCACTATCCACTGTGGACTTCGAGAACGGAATACCAAACCGAGTATAGGGAGACCGCAATCTCTTGACAATTTATCCTCATCTTCTATGAGACACATAACCGAAGTGATAGCAAATGTGAGCATTTTGAGCACCTAAGACCAAAAAATCACACACATTTTGCTAGATTTGTTCAATTCTTTGTCTCAACATTTCTAAGCTACTGAACAGTTACCTCCAAATGTTGTAGCCATTTGAGATATGTAAGAACCCAAACTGTGTGAAACTTCACTTCAACTTCAAATAGATGATAAATAATCCTCTTAGTAACCAATTAAATAATTAATCCAAAAATGAGCCTTTTAAACGTTTAAGAACATTTAAACCAAAACTTTACCTTCCCCTTAAACCAAGCAGTAGTAACCAATAGCATAAAACTTCTTTTATTGGCAGTATTAATCATACGAGCAGCACAAACCTTGGTTTAAGGCCAACAGTAGTAACTGCTAAAATTTACCCCAGCAGCAAAAACTTAATACTGGCAGCATTAAAAATATACAAGCAGTATTAATCATACTAGCAACACTAAGTATAAACTGGCAGCATTAACCCTTAGTGATAGCTGCACTAACATGAACTGGCAGTATTAACGTCTCCTGGCAGCACTAACTTACATAAGCAGCATCACTAACCTTCAAAGATAAGGCTAGTAGTATTAACTGCCATTGGCAGTATAAACATACAACTGACAGTACTAATGTATGAAGAACAGTACTAAGTACTCATAAGCAGTATTAAGTATAAAGCTGGTAGTACTAACTTAATACCCAGCAGTACTAATTCTTCCCCTTGGCAGTATAAAGTGCTCCTTCCTCCCATACCTTTTGAGATACTTTTTAACATCAGTAAAGCACCAATATTTACGATCACCAGCAGTACTGTGTCTTGTGTCAGTAGTAACCACCAATGAGCAGTACAAAACATATAAGGATACCTTCTTTTTTTAAGTATCCAGACGACACCTTTTTAGCGACACTTTTTCAGTTGCTAAACTGTCACTAATCCTTGTCTTTGCATCTATCATCTTGATGTCGTGTGTTATGCATCCCTACTAGGGTTCATCATCAATCAAACGATCAACTCACCAAATCTAGTAGAAACATTAATGATCACCATTCCTGTTTTTATTAAATCAGGATTTGTAAATACCCTAATTGCAACAAATTGAACCAAACACCAAAAACAGAGAACATGACCACTCTTCCTTCATAGATTCGACATCAATACACCTTGTAGATCCTAGATCGAGAGCAACCAACTCTGATACCACATGTTAAGTTTTAAAGATCTAGGCTTAGTCTTGGATTAACAACATCAATGAACATAAAATATGTATAGCGGAATTAACATAAGAACAATGATATTGTAACAAGGTTTTACTAAACATTCACCACAACCCCAATATTATTTGATTAAGATAATACGGTTACATCAATGAACTGTAACAGGGATCAAGGAAAACCTTGATTACCTTGAGGCTACACCAACTCTATAGACATCTACATCTCTAACACTTTGTGTACACACACTTTTCTGGATATCTAAAACCTATAACCTGTATCTCTTTATATACTAGAGATATCTAGGTTTACAAGGAAACATAATAAATACAATAAGGAAACTAAATCTTATAATCTTTATCTTTATTCTTCTTGAGCATATCTTTTAGTATCTTCTGATATCTTCCATCCTTTTGTAGAATATACTCCACCAGCTTGAAGAATCTCTTATTGTCGATTTATGTCCTTTTCCTTTAAGTCCTTCTTGTTTCATTCTTGTTTTGTCTTATCAACTCAAATATAATTCCTAACATTCGGTAATATCCGCTGAATAGGTGCCTGATGTACACATATCTTTCTACTCTAAAAAACGAGCCTTAAATGACCGAAAAAACAGACAAAAAACTGCCAAATATATGTTTGTTTTGCATTTCGTATTGTGCAGAAGTGGTTATCAACAAAAGCGCAGAAAACCAAGCAAATAATGAAAAACTTGAGCATGGAATGGAAAGATGTGCAAAATCAAGGCAAAGTCCAAAATACAAAGTCAGAGTCAATTCAAAAGATCAGCAGTCAAACGGAGCCGGACTGAAGAATAATTATTGATGCAATCTTAACCCATCTGATGGGCCGGAAAGCCCAATAGTATAAACCCATCTGATGGGCCGGGAAAGCCCAATAGTATATTTATGAAGACTGTGAAGACCAAATGGGCCCTCAATCAATTTCAACAGCCCATTTGTGTGCAATTGACAAAGACTGTGAAGACTTTGAAGGCCCAATCCTAGCCCAGTTACAGCCAATCTCAGCCATTGTACACACAAAACCCACCTGAACCTTATTGGGCCTTAAAAAGCCCAATAACATAAGCCTAAACCTTATTGGGCCCAGACACACTCAATTGGGCCCAATACAAGCCCAAAAGCCCAACAACAAAACCCAAGCCCAACAAAAGCCCATTAATCCTTTTTACAAAACTTTAGGGACTAAAGTTGTCATTTTTTTAAAAGTGTTTTATAAAAGAAAAGTGGTAAAATAAAGAGAAGGACTAAAACTGCCAAATTGCAATTCCTTTATTATGTTTAAACACAAGGGCCATTTTTGCAATTAACCAAATCCCTTTTTCTCTTTTAAATTATAAACAGCAGGGACCATTATTGCAATAACCCCTAACCTTCTTTTATTTCTTTTAGTTATAAACCACAAGGACCATATTGGTCACTTTTGAAACTCTATTTATAACTAAAATTCGGCCTAAAAGGAAATGGAAAAAGAGAGAAAGATGGGGGGGCACTCTTGCCTCTTCCCCATACTTCTCTTTTAAAACCCTGAACCATAACGGTACCATAACCACTTACCCGCCAAAACCTTACCAGCCTCTCCCATGGTTTTTAGCTCCAAACCACCTCCCTAGTACATCTCCCAGCCTACCCCTCACCACTTCCCACCTCCCCATTACCCCTATAACCCTTTCCAGTTCAACAATCACACAACCCGAAGACCCCCTTCAATGGTGAGATGGTATTCAAAGCCAATGGAAGGCTAGGATTGCTTGGATTGCTTTGTGCTCACACAGCAAACACAACCCAGTACAAAAGAAAGAGTTTGGACTGCTATAAAAGAAAGAAGACCAAGCCGAGCACCACACACACCATATTTTACTATGTTTTTAGTTTAATTTTAATTCAAAGTCTTTCTTTTAATCATTTAAGTGTAATTCAGTTCATTTAAAAGTAAAAAATTTGAAGTATAAATAAGCCATCATTCATGTTTAAAACTTACATAACCATGTGTTAAAAGTTGTTAACTCAACTTAATATCAGTGTTTCTTACCTTTATTTCTTTTTTAGAAAGGCTAAAAAAATCGATTTTTATAAATTAAGGGGGTGTTTGGTTTAACCTTTAAAATGGGTCATATGGGATTGTTAATGGGTTGTAACCACTCAGCCAACTTTGGCTGAGTGTGTAGGTTTATTTAAGCACTTTAATCCACCACTTTTGTTGTAAATAAGTTTTTTAAGTGCCTTTTGTATTCTGTCAAATTTTCAATAAGCCAAATTAAGCTTAAGGGCTCCAGCTGCTTATGCAGCTTAAGCACACTGTTATTGTGCTTATGGGTGTTGTTACTAGCTCTTTTCAAAAGCCTTGTTCTGTCCCTTTAATTTGACCAAGTGAAAGTCAAAGCACTCATAAGTCATTTCTTTGTAAACCCCCATCTTTAAGCCCAAAATTCAGCAATTAAAAATCTACATTTATAAACCAAACTTTGAAAATAAGCTCATTGACCACCCCTTTTAATCTGTTTGTGGTTGGTTTTAGGTAAAAAGCTCTTGAGTGCTTATTTTCATAAGCCTAAAAAGCCCTTAAGCTCACTGTGTACCTTCCCCTGGTGCTGAGCATCCAATTTCACCCCACTTTTCTAGCTTATTTCATAACTAAGCTCTAGGATCTTTTAGCTTTTATATGTAGCTTATTACTACCCCTTTAAGCCCCCAAAATAGTGTAGCTTAATTATGCCTTTAGCATAGCTTATTTTAGCAGCAAAGTAGAGGTTTTTCTGTTTTCTTTTAAAACTGTTAACCTAGCTTATTTAAATTCCAGCTTATCTTAGGGCTTATTAGGTGACCATAGCTTATCATTAGGGTACCCCTAGCCTATTTATCTGTTCCCCATAAGTTTTAGCTTATTTAGTTGGCTTAAACCCCCAAAAGAAAGAAAAATAAGCTCATAAGCTTATTTAGCTTCTGCAGCTTCAAAAAGCTACTTTTCTGGCTTATTTAGTGGACTTCAGCTTATGCACCTTTTATGAAAAATGCTCCCCATAAGCCCTTCTACAAGTTTGCTTATTTGACTTTTGTCAAATAAGCACTTTGGACCCTCTTTGTAATCGGGGTCCACTTCAGGGACTGTTTGTGTAATTTTGTCTTTTATAGTTATAATTGTTAGTCCCCCTTGTCAGTTTGTTGTTTCCCCGTTAGTCCTTGTGTCCTTTCACTGTTAGTCCCTATAGTTAACTTTTGTTAGTTTATTTAATTTAATTAATATAAATTAGGTTTAATTTTAATTAGTTTAATTACTTTTAATTTAAACAGTAACTTTTGGGCATTTTTATATTTTTAGAATTGTTAACTTTTTCTTTATTTAATTTTATTTTTTCAGAATTTTTATAACTTTTATTTTTTGTCTTTTTCTATTTTCTTAGTTTTAATTAGTTATTAATCTTTAAAAATTCATAAAAAATCCAAAAATTAATAAAAAAATATTTTTCTTTTTTATAAAATTTTCTTTTGTCATTTAGTGTCTAGGAAAAATATAACATTTAGTATAGGTTTAATTTTTTATAAAATTCAGTCTTAGACCCGTTTTACCGGGTGCGTTTTACCGTTTCTTTTCGTTTTACATTCAAACGACCTCCGTTTTAGTTCTAGTTTTCTTTATTTTTCAAATTAAGTTAATTAGAATTT
>BQNB010091653.1:0-23723 GCA_026074375.1 Tanacetum coccineum
TATTCTCATTACAAAAAATTCTTATTACAAACCCTTATTCTAATTATAAAACGTTTTGGTATCATGGTTGTATGGTAACTAAGTAAAACAACTCGATGAACTTGGGCTAAGTGCGACATCAACACATGACACTCAAGAATAGACTCAACAAACTAAAATGGGACAATTGTCCAAACAATTCGAGGGAAATCCGACGAGAAAAGGGTAAGAATTCAAAGATCAGAAATAAAAGAATAAGCATCTCCGTAACGATAAGGTATATATATATATATATATATATATATATATATATATATATATATATATATATATATTTAGATGTATATATGATACTTGAAATAAAATAAAATAATAATATTTTATTATTTTCGTCTTCTTATCGGGCTAAAAGGGTAAGTATAAAATCTTGCCATCTTAGTGTAACCACGCTTGATCGTTTAATCTTGACACTTAATGAATATTAAAAAGTCATCTTTTGCCCTTTAGTCGGATCGACACAAAATTAAGCCTTTCTTCAATATTTTCTAAGTATGACTCGTTTTTATAAAATCTGACATGACCCGTTCGTTTGTAAGAGGTTCCCAAGGTTCTCTAACATTAATTTCCATACCTTTCACAAATTTTTCAAAGTTACGAAAAAATGCCAAATATCCATAATCATGAGTCGTTTACCCCAACATGACTATATTAGACCATTTTAACCATTTTTCACTCCCGTATGTATACGTAAACCCATTTATCCCTTTGATATGTGTGAAAACACATATCCGTTTTATATCAAAATAGACCCTAAAAAGACGAAAACTGTGCGTAAAATGCTTGTATATTACTTGTTTTGTCTTTCTTATTGTGTAGGTAGGATAAAGCAAAAATCACAAGAAAACGGTTAAAACCGGGCAAAAACGAACACGGGAACGGAAGAGCACGCAAAAAGCCGAAAGCTGTATATCAAAGGTCAAAAAGTCAACAATTGGTCAAGCCTTGGTCAACTCTTAGTCAACCCAAGTCAAACACAAAAAGACAAATCCAAAGTTACCAAACCAGTCCCTTATTTATAAACCAATTCACAAAAATAATCCTTAAAAGTCCTAACGGTTGTTAACTTTTATTTATAAAAGTTAACACTTGTTATCTTTATTATTAAGACCAAACCCAAATCCTTTATAACCCGGGCCCAAATCCTTTATACCCCGGCCCAAACCTAGGTCAAAGACCCGGGTCAAACACAAATTAAACGCACCCTTAGAGTAAAAAAAAGAAGCGGGAAAGTTTGTTGTTACTGTAGATCGTCTTCTACCTTTTACCACGAGTCAAAATCAAAGGGCTTTTGACAATTGAGGGCTAAGATGGGTAATTAAGGTAGCAAAGTACAACATGGCAGGATAAAACGTCACCCAAGCCCTCTCATTGGTGGAAACCCAAGAAGAAAGGACACATAGATAAGTGAAGTAACACAAAGAGAATGGGATTTTGCACTAGATACATTCACACAACTAGCACACTAGCTGTCACATCACAGATTGCCACACTGGCAATCCGTGTGAAGCTAGATGTGATCCAACGTCCCAAATTAAGCATCCAATGATTGATATGATCTAAGGGCCAAAAGAGGAAGGAGCGTGTAACAACCAAGGAGCCTAGAAGATTCAGAAGATGGCTATATTAAGCCTTTTATCCTCACACACGAGGACATCTTTCTACACCTAGTTGGTAGCTTTTAGATTTTAGGATAATTTAGCTTAAGCTTTTAATTTTTAAGTAAATGTAATTTTCATTTAAACTTTTGTAATTTTCTTTTCAAGTAATGTAATCAAGCCTTTTTAGTTAATGAAATTTGAGTTTTCTTTAATAAATTTGTCAAAAGCTCTCTATAAGCTCTAGTGATAGTGTACGGACCAATAAGCTCTTATAAGCTCTCACAAGTCTATAAGCTTGTGATTGAGCTTAATTCAGTCTTTAATTCACTTAAACCTTAAAATCAGCTTAATACTTTGATTATTGGACTCTTAAGCTTATGGAAGGGAAGCTAGCAAGGGATGAGCTTCCAAGGACTTTTACTGGCTTATCTTTGATAAGCCAAAGCTGTTGATAAGCTCTTTGAGCAATTTATGCCTTTGTTTAGCTAAGGTTTAAGTAAGTTTCTCATTTCCATTTCTGTCTTAGATTACTAGCTTATTAGTTGCTTATTTCTACTTATTTATGTTTTAATGTATCTTATCTATATGTTTTTATGCTTGTTAAGTAGCTTTCATTATCTGTTTTTGATTTTTATAGAATAGATATTAGATTTCTCATATTTGCTCTTTAAATCTGTCATAAGCTCAAAAATTCATAGCATAGTTATAATCTCTTTAATTATGGCTTATCTAGTTGTTAGTTTAAGCTTATAAGGTCTGTCATAAGTTGTTTGTTACCTGGTATTCAAGTTTAGATAGCTAGATTTCAAATTCATAGCTAAAATGAAATTTGTCTTAGTTAAAGGGGTGTTTGGATTAATGAAGTTTGACCTTCATAAGTCAAAATAAGTTTGTGTTTTCAATTTGGTCAGCTTCATTTTCATAATTAAATAAGTTTTAAAAAGGTTTGAATCATTAGTTTATGTTTAAGAAAATTTTGAGGCTTAATCTCTTTGTTCCTGCACCAGGGGAATTTTCCCTTTCCTTTGCTTGTTAAAAATTTGATCCAAGCCTCATTGAGCTTGGATCTTGTTTGTGTTGAGTTTAAACACACTCATTGAGAGTGTCTAGTGCAGGATTGACAAACTTGGTCACCTGCAATATTGGTTTTGCCTCTTTGCCATTTGCATCAGATAGACACCAATGCAGTCTTAAACTGCAGTGGTTTTTGATCAAAAATTAGGATAGCTTATTTGGTTTTTAGTTTTTAAAAACAGTAGGGTTATAGTTAACCTATAAGTTAATATAGATTAAAACTTGTTTTTCACATTTTAGCTTATTTCATAGGGTATTTAGCTTTTAAATTTCATAATAAAACCTTAAAAAGACCAAAAACAGTAGTAACTAATATTTAGCTTTTCAATTTAGTTTTCTAGCTTTTAGGAGGTGTTTTTATGGTTTGGATTCATAGAATGCTAGTAGGTTGATAAGATTCCAAAAGCTTAGGGTCTGTTTTAGCTTATTGAGCATTTTAGCTTAAGTTGTTTTTAAGCTTTTAGTGCTTATTTATGAGTTAGCCTTTTAGATCATCAAATTAAGCTAGCCTATAGTGTTCTTAGCTTAGGTATTCTTTTCAAATTTGGTTGCTAGGTATCATAAGCTATCTAGGACAGCTTTTAGTTTCAAAATTGAGCTTAATTTGAGTAGTGTGCAAGCTTTTAAGTGAAAAGTAGCTTTTAGGCTTTTAAAAGCTTGTTTCTGAGACATTTCATAAGCTCTTTAAGAGCTTATTTTTGAGTTTCAGCTTAAACTGTTTTTGTTAAAGTTGCTTAAAAAAGGTTCCTTAACAACTTTTGTTCTTTAAGTTTTTAAAAAAAAAAACCGGAAGTGGACTGGGTGGGTGAGCAAGGAACTCGAACCCCCCGGAACCCTCAAACTCATCAACCCTTTATAACACACCACACACCACACTCCCTACCGCTGTGCCCTTGGGTCTTTTTCATAAGACTCTCACACAATAACTTCTTTATATTCATTTTGGCCTAAAAAGCCTTATAAGTTGTTCCAGCTTATATCACAGCTTATTTGATAAGCTGTGATTTCGGGCTTATTTTTCCTAGGTCTTAAGTAGTGTAAGCTATTTTCTGTATTTTTTTCTAGAATTTTTATAATTCGTTTAGTATTTTTAAACATTTAATTTTCATTAAAAACTTTTAAATAATCATTACAAAATAGTAAAATAATCAAAAAACATAAAATTCTTTTTTAGAAAAGTTCTTTTACATAAGTTCATAGGAAAATTAGTTTTGTTTTCGTAGGGTCTTATTTGCAAAAATTTGATTTTTAAAGAACGGGATTCGTTCCCATTCTCGTTTTTTGTGTTTTAACGCTCATTTCAACTCTGTTTTTGTTCTATTTTTCTTTAAACTTACTTTTTAGTCAAATAAAGTCCATTTAAAAAGAAAAAATTTAAGCTAGGTTTATTTTTAATAATTTAGGGTTTTTGACCTCCGTTTAAGGGTCCCGTTTTGCGTTTTTAGTTAAATTTTGATTTCCCGTTATTTGTCTTCTTACTTAATTGTTAGAGTTTGTTAAATTTTAATCAAATCATTCCTTATTTCCAATTCAAATCATTGTCCGAGCATCTAACGTGGATTCAATTTCATAAATCGTTGGGGAAACGACCCGGGGAATCATACTTCCCGGTTAACATACGTATTATATTATATTATATATATTTTTGAAGAAATTACTTTTTACCTTCGTCCTCAAGGGTAAATTGGTAATTTTCCATTCGTATATATATATTATATTTTTCGTGTGATAGATTGGACGAATCCCCTTAGAAGTTCAAGTTATTAAGTTTTCACCCATTGGGCCCAAAACCCTAATTGTTAGTCCGATGTCATTTGTTAAATCTTGCATAACCATCCTCAATCCAATTAAAGTCCATTAGTTGATTTATTTGTCATTAGGCGTTATGACCCATTAAGAATTTTATAATTAGCCCGATAGTTTGAAAATCAAAATTATTTATACGTTATTAAGCCGAAGCCTCACTATAAGTCAGAAATCACATTACAAGCATAAAGTCAAAATATAAGCTAAAACCTTTATATACGCCCAAAATATAAAACCGATATCAAAATAAGCCGAAAACAAATAATATAAGCCGAGACTAAATAATCCGAAGCTAAAATAAGCCAAAACCAAATAAGCCAAAGCTATATAAGCCAAACCCAAATAATTCGAAGCCATATAAGCCAAAAACAAATAAGCCGAAGCCATATAAGCCAAAACCAAATAATATAAGCCAAAACAAATAAGCCGAAACCATAATAGGCCAAACCAAAATAAGCTGAGACCATATAAGCCAAACCAAAATAAGCCAAAAATAACCCAAATGGGCCAAGCCCATTAACCTTTTTCTTTCTTTCTTTTCGTTGGGCCGAGACCAAACAAACAAGCCCAAAAGTAAAATAAGCCCTAAACTAGCTTATTTTTAAGCTACGTTTCGAAACAAGTCAAAATAAGCACTTGACACAAAAGTTATTTTACCGTCACAACCATGATATTAAAATGACCATTTTGTTTCTTCCTTTTTTGTCTACGTCAAACCACACGCACCCCTTTTTCCATTTCGTTCAAACTTTAAGTTTCGTTTTAATACAAACGACTTGTACAATCAACATAAATTCATAATAAAAAACATAAACGTACAACTAATAAAGTTTTGAGAAAACTTACAAATTTGAGGTTTTGGTTCAAATTTAGACGCAAGGAAAACAACCCGAACGTTGCTTTCTATAACCCGAGACTACTAGATAACAACCCGATAATGTTTTCTAACCCCGTGATCTTGCTAAATCTTCAAAAATAAAGTTTTCTTGTTCTTGTGGTTTGCGTCCGATTTCAAGAGAGAAAGGAAGAGAGTGAAATTTTGTTTTGTTTTATTTTGAAAGCATGCACAAATGTGTGTTTGAAGTTGAGACAAAATGTGTTGGAAACACGAAAAGTGTCGGTCACTTCCAAAGTTGTAATAGTCTTAGCACGTAGTTAGTATAAGGATTAGATTAGTAATCTAGTCCGGCCCAAGGCCCATGGGTGGCCCAACTCCAGCCCATGGCCGGGCCTCTATGTAGTATTTATACACCCTCTCCTAGTCTTGGAGAGGGTTGGTTGTTCCATTTGTTTCACACATTCATTATAATACATTCATCCATTCCATCTAAGTTTCTCTCTAACAATCCAACCCACATCTCACTTATTGTTCTTGGTTGATTCATTAGATTACAATTGGTTGATTCATGAATGAATGATTGTGTTTTCTTATAAACTGCACTCACTCTTTCTTAAACAGACTCATGGCACTCTCCAATTCGGATAGTTGATGGGATGATGCATTGGTGGATCTGCTGGACCGAATTAATTGAAAGTGTAATCTTCGCTTAAGTTCGGATGTTACATCAAAGGAAGCAACCCTTCAAGTAGTCTACGATGTGCTAAAGCTCACTCCGTTCTACAAGGCTTTCCAAGTTACTGCTGATGCTCCAGAGATCTATATGCAGGAATTCTGGGCTTCTGCTTATGTTCACAATCGATCTGTCGATTTCAAGATGAATAACAAAAAAAGCAACATCATCGTCTTGAGCAATTCAGGGACATTCTTCAAATTTGCCCTAAAGTCGTTAATAAGAAGTTTGTGCCCACCTCTTGAGAAGGAGGATCATCTATTCTTTCTAGCTAGTCTGGGACATTCTGGAGATATATGGAAGGATCATGACGTTAATGTCAACAGAACTGCTTCAACCTTGGAGATCATTGCTGCTGTAACTCAACAAATGTCTAGCGGAACTCTCATCTATGACGTATCCGTCTTATCAAGCTCAGATTTGTGGGGTATGTACAACAAGAAGAACGTTGATTATGCATATCTTTTGTGGGAGGACTTTATTTACAAGATTGAGAACAAAAGTACGATGAAGGGCAGTGGGCGGGGGGGGGGTGATGTAATATCTCGGTTCACCAACGTAGTGTCAACTATGTCTGAATAAAGACCTTCAATTCCTAGACTGTAAATCAAGGTCATATTGGCACTATTCAGAGATGACCAATGTTAAATACAATCGATGTCATTCTCAAGGAATGTAGTTGACTCAGTTGTACGGGCATCTGTGCAGTGGCATGAACCAACGAGGACTTGCCGCAAATCAGAATCCTACAATGAGTAGTATGCTATGGCTTCAGGAACATTTCTCCTAAGACAAAGGAATAGCAAGAAGAAAGCTAATACAGATGGCAATCCCTAAACTGAAGCCTCCCAATGCCCCAAAGGAAAAGAAATCTGAAAAGGATAAACAGAAGTGTGCAAATGGGAGGACTATCTCTGAGGCTGATCTTTGACAAGAGGCTGAGCAACTCAAAATAGTCACAAAAAGAGGCCGTAAGAAAACTCATAGCTCTCATGCTAGTGGTTTGAGCATGTTGAAGGAACTGGTGTTACACCAGGGGTTCCGATGCTCTGATTATGATCAGTAGATGATTTCGCTTGGAAAATCAAGTGATGTGATCAAGAAGATTGATGAACAAGCTGAAGATGATGAAGATGATGAGCAAGCTGATGATGACGATGATGATGAACATAACGATGATGAGAATGCTCAAGAAGATGATGATGAACATGATGATGATGAGAAAGTACAAGATGATGATGAACATGACGATGATAAGAAAGCTGACAATGATGATGATGAGAACTGACTGAATCAGATGAAGATGGTGATGATTTTGTACATCCAAAGCTCACAACTCATGATGATGAGATAATACATGAAGAGGATTCTGATGAAGATAATGCTAGTATTTCATCATCAGATGATGAAGATAGTGATGATGAAGATGAAGGAAAAAATGTTGATGGAGCAAAGACGCAAGAAGAGGCTACAGATACAGAGGATCAAGGAAATGAAGAAGTCAAAGATACCAATACGATTTGATAAAAGAGATAAAGTAATGTTTTGTTGAAGACACTCATGTGACCCTAACTCCGGTTAATCCTGATGGTCAACAACAGAGTTCGTCTGTATCTTCTGGATTCGTCTCCAACATGCTGAATCCAAACCAAGATACTGGTGTTGATGATATTTTTCGACAAAATACAGAAGCCACTTCTTTCATTGATACTAATATAACATCAATCATGGAGCCATCCTTCACTGCACAGATCAATCGCCCTCCAACACCGCATCCTATCATCATTCAACCACAAAAACAACCAATTTTGACACCGGCAACTACTACAAGCTCCTCACTACAAAATCTTCCTAACTTTGCCTCGTTGTTTGGCTTTGATAACAGACTGAAAGCGCTAGAAGACAACTTCTCAGAACTCAAGCAAACCAATCAATATGCTGAAGCGCTCTCCTCTATTCCTAGCACTGTTGAGCAATACCTAACAAATAAAATGCAGGAGGTAGTGGATGTTGCAGTCCCATTGAAATATGACAGAATTCGAGAAGAGTCTTCTACTACCAAATCAACAATTCCTTGAGACAATTGATGACGGAATGAAGAAAATCATCAAGGAACAAGTCAAAAAGGAAGTCTCAAAAATTATTCCTAAAGTTGAGAAGTTTGTAAACGATCGACTCGAGTCTGAGGTTCTGGTACGATCATCAAAGGAAGCCAACTCATCTCATGCTGTAGCTGCAAATCTCTCAGAATTAGAGCTGAAAAAGATCCTAATTGACAAGATGGAAAACTAACAACTCTATCAACAGATCAGACATTCAGAGACAGCTCTATAAGGACTTAGTTGAGGCGTTCATGAAGCTGACAAGATCTTGTTAGATAAAATATGGCGATACAGTCACAATTAAAAAGACTAGAGATGGGGAGATGATGATGAAGAACCCTCCGCTGGAACAGACCGGGGGTCCAAAAGAAGTAGGTCAGGAAGGGAACCCGCTTCTACCAGTGCTCCAAGTGAAACGACAACCAAGACAGCAGGGACAGATACGTACAATTGTCTCTAAAAGCCTGCAGACCAGGAGTTTGAAACGGTGTCCAAGTATGAACAAGCAGAAGGAAGTGGTCCAACATCTTCTGATTGGTTTCAAATACCTACGAAGGACTACCTTCTCTGATCATGCATGGAATACGTCTGTTCCTGCCATTCATGAAACTGTCCAACCTTGGTTAAGCAGTCTGGCACAATAAGACCCTCGAGAGGTCGTTCGAGAACTAACCGATTTACATTTGACATTCTCCGCTTTTGTGCTAAAACCGGCTAAATGTTCAACTCTAAACACCGGAACTGGCTAGCTGGTCCAACATTTGAGCAGATGAAAGCACTTGCAAGAGTTTGACTGAACTGGAATATTTTTGTGAAGGAGGTCTACAAAAGCACAAACGGAAATTAGACGGGATCAAAACCCTGAAGGTCGCCAATTCCGCTGGTCTGCGACAGCCACTACCAGTTAGTTCCAATTTATTAGGGTCGTCGTGTTATACCATTTCATCACTTTCATCAACAACGACTGGATATCTACGTGGTGGGTGTGTCAAGCGAAAGTACTCTACTTTCAGTAAGAAGACTAAGGCTGCAGGGATTACGGAATATCAAATGGATAGAAGCTTAGTGCCTAACTCGTGTGGAGTCAAACGATTCGTCAACTACGACAAATTCGCCCTCTGGGGTTATCTCGCATTGGGGTAAGAAGCGCGACAGTTCTATGCATTTGCAACCTTAAGGGAATCAGCTCGGGACGTCTATTCAAAAAGACGGATAATTGCTGTCACAAAGGTTGAAATTGTCGAATGGCATGATTATAAGCATCTTGACTGGATTACAGTACGAAGGGATGATGATGTTCTCTACCAAGTTCAAGGAAGGCGCACTTTCACAGAATAAGGGATACAAGACATTGAAGATATGCTGCTTCTTCTTGTGCAAGGAAAAGTGACTAATCTAAGCGTTGAAGAACGTATTGCATTTAATGTCTCCTTACGAATGTTTACACGAAGAGTTGTCATCCAGCGACGTGTGGAAGATCTTCAACTGGGTGTTGAAAGTTATCAGAAGAAACTTAACCTCACCAAGCCCGATACGTACAGATCAAATCTGAGAAGACAAGACGCTTATACTCCATACTCCGATCCAAGAGGATTCATCTACGAGAATAAAGACAAGAAGAACCGATTGATGCGAATTGATGAACTACACAAGTTCAGCGTGGCCACTCTAGATGACGTTCGGACTGCTCTTAATGATCGTCTCAAAGGAATAAGAATGGAGTACTTGCCACAGACCTTTTGGAGCCAACGTGACAAGGCAAACGCAAGAGCTATGATCCAGGCGATTGACAAGAGGCTAAAGACAAGGAGGATAATGAGGAGTTTGGAGAGATTTGTCGGTGGACGACCATACGGGGGTGACCTACGGCTTCTACAAAGGACCATATGATTTATCATATGTTGTTCTCATCCTAAAAAGGTCAATCCTCGTAAATAAACTTATCTTGTGAATATGTACATTATTAGTGTAGACTTATTGGTGAATTATAAGATGTGCTCGAGTACAAATTTTTCAAGAATTTCTCAGTAAATTCAAAATTTTCAAATAATTGTACTCGGCATCATCTTATAAACCCTCAAAAATTAAGGGGGAGCAATAACATGTACCAACCTGATGATCATATCTCATTTTGTCCCCGAACGGTTAATCAATTGATATCCAAAATATCAAAGGGATAACATTTTGGATAAGGGGAGAAAATGTGTTAACCGGTCTTAATTAATTTACTGAAAAAGTGATCAAATAAAATGGACTCAATGCACTCCATACCTAGCATGTACTACGATTACGGTGCACATGTTAAGGGGGAGCCTTTTAGTGATAATGAAAAACTCTCAAAGTGTAAATCTTTTGATATTTATATCAAACACTTTGATTGAAATTTTCAATGTTTTTGGAAGGATTGTGATGAAATACCCAAAAGACCGACCATGTACTTAAATTTATGAAGTTATAAGGCGGTTAGGCTTAGGTTTTCAGATCCCATGATCCAGCCAGAACCGGAGGGATCTACCCAGGGATATCCACTAGATAGTGTAGAAGTCCTTAGGTATGATACAAAAGGAGTAAAGTGAGAACAGGGAATAATGCCGACTGAGATGGAGCTAACACTGGAACAAACCCAACAAGGTGTTAGTTATGAAGTCTTGGTATGCATTGAAGGGGTTGAAGAATGAAAAAGAAATGTAAGGATAAAAGGTGAAAAAAGAAGCCCTCAATACACTTAGGCAGAAACCGGGTCAATACATATGCTGTTAGAAACATTAGGTGTTGTATGACATTGAAGAACAGTCATGGACCCAGTGACGCTATGCACACCCCTCCAGTACTCAAAGTCAGAAAGGACTTTGTTTCAAAACTCACAGAGATTACACTCATTTTATTGACTTTCTCCCCTCCGAGTTGTTTGATATTGAACAAGGTGGCACTCAAGCTCCAGCCTCGATCACTAAATCAAAGGTGCACTATTGAGTCTAGAGCCAAAAGAGATCATCCATAAATCTCATTAGGACACTTGTCAAATTATCCTTGCTAAGTCACACAATGTGAATTACAAGATACATCTTAAGAGTCCTTCGCATTATCCTTGTGATTTTGCCAGAACATCAGAGTGAATTCATTCACAATGAAGATGGAAATCCTGCTTGAGTCAACATCAAACAAGCTCATGGTAGGTGACTTGTGCGATTCTTTATGAATCAAACTTGTGACAACTGGAAAGAAAAATGGTGCGATTCTATAAGAATCAAACTTGTTCCAGGAATATGGATTCAACGGTTGTATAGTGAATTTTTAAAATAATAAATCTCTCGGTGTTCACAAAAAACATTTTGTATGTGATACACGATGATTTTCAAATCAATTTTCTATTATCAATCGGTGAGATAGTAACTCATTGGTTCACTCTTATCGTGTTGTCTGCTTTGAGACGTTCCGATAATGAGAACATGCTGAGTACGATGAATCTAATACTTATGTGTTAGAAAGATTCATACTTCAGCTGGAAATCCTGTCAAGAAGATTCTTCTTAAATTGAATCTATCTGATCACAGGTCGATCCTCACGGATCGATGGTTTCTCCAACAAACCTGGATAATGATCAAAGCCATATTGTCCCCCCTGTTTTTGCTAAATATTTTATGCAGGATATGTAAAATGGTGGTGAGATTCTGATTCCAGATGGCTACCAAGATCCATATACACAGCTCATACCACGACCGACAACATAAGTCATCCATGAAAGCTCAAGTACATGTTAAAACCAAATAATATAAGCCTAAACAAATAAGCTAAAACCATAATAGGCCAAACCAAAATAAGCCGAGACCATATAAGCCAAACCAAAATAAGCCAAAAATAACCCAAATGGGCCAAGCCCATTAACCTTTTTCTTTCTTTCTTTTCGTTGGGCCGAGACCAAACAAACAAGCCCAAAAGTAAAATAAGCCCTAAACTAGCTTATTTTTAAGCTACGTTTCGAAACAAGTCAAAATAAGCACTTGACACAAAAGTTATTTTACCGTCACAACCATGATATTAAAATGACCATTTTGTTTCTTCCCTTTTGTCCACGTCAAACCACACGCACCCTTTTACCATTTCGATTCAAACTTTTAAGTTCTGATTTAGCACAAACGACTCGTACAACTACCTTAAGATCATCATAATAACCATAAAAGTACAACTAAAAAAAGTTTAGACAACTTAAAAGTATTAATGGTTTTTGGTTCGATTTTGACACAAGAAACAACCCAAACGTTGTTTAAACAATAACCCGAACACTAGAATCAACCCAAGGCTTCTATATCTTCACGTTCTCGATCAAGTTGGTCAAAAATGTATGTGTTTGTGTGTTTTGTGGAGTCGGCCGAGCAAAGCAAAGAGAAAAAGAAAGAATGATTTCAAAACTCATGCACAAAGTGTGTTTTAGGTTGTGACAAAAACATATGTACCAATTAAAGGACCATGAAGCTAAAAATTTTCCTTGTTGTCTCCCTTGCTTGGCTCGAACTGGACAAGCATCCTAGGGGGCCCGGGTTTGTTTCTTTTTGTGTCGGGTTCACTTAAGACTCAAAGTATATCAATTTAAAACGTTACCCGGAGTTATCTAGTATTTTTATTAGACTTAAAAACAATTTTCCAATAACTTAGAGTATTTACACGACATATTTCCACATTAAACTTCCAAAAATTCATTTTGAACATTAACGGGCGTGTCGGGACCAAAAGACGAGGTTAGTTTAAATTTAACCGACATCCTACTCACAAGTTTAAAAGTTTCTCGATTTCAAAATATGATTTGTCATCTTAGACTCGTTCAAAAATTTCACTTTCACGATCGTTACGGTCTTTAATTAAATTTCACAAAAACACCCGTTTTCTGATAACTTTTAAATCACACCTCAACGATTTACGTTCTAGACGAACGTTACTTCAAATTACAAAATCACTTATCAAATAAGTTCGTTAAATTCACCCAAGATTATTAAACCCGTTCTCAAATTAACTGTCATGCCGGTACGCGCTGCGTGACGATTTTCGCGGAACACGGGAAAACTTCCCGGAAAGCATTAAAATGACAACATAAACACTCTGATACGGAAAGATGAATCAAAAGTGATTCACTTACGAAACTCAAGACTCTCTCAACACCCGGTTAAACCGTAACCGTTTCACGCAAAATAAGTCAACCGAAGTCAACTTTTCAGCTTTCTCCAAGAAAACTAACAAAATCGAAAGACACCGATATAATTATAGTATTTTAAAATACTAAGACCCAGGAAAAGTTTACCGGTTATCACAGTCTAACCCCCTTAAAGGAATTTCGCCCCGAAATTCAACTCAAATCATCAAGCACAACAACGACAAAATTTCAATTCCTCAACATAACGCACTGGTTCTCTACCGATTCAGTCTCTTCAAGCGAGGTTTCTTTTGATTCCCCTAGAGACTTAGTTCTAAAGTTCAGTCCTTACACTTCCTTATGATCTATCTAGATCCTGTTTCACATAACATGATAATCTTTCCTACTACTACTCAACTTGATAATGTCCTTTAACCTTTGGATTACCTATTCGGTCAGGTGAAGGAGGAATTGCATGCCAATTTTTCAAGTTAATGAAATAGCTGAGATAGCTAGAACTTGAACACACTTACTTGAATATCTAAGCACATTAGCATAATGAGTAGACATTCAATAAATGGAAAGATAAATTGCAAATTGCTTTCACTAGTAAAGAAACACTCATAATGTTGTCAGATCGAGTTGGAGTAATGTATTTTATAAACGAAAATAACGAACTTGAAATGTTGTCAAATTCAGTGGGAGTTACGAGCTATTTCCTCATAAGCATCCAACTTTATTTCTGGCTTGGCTTGAATTAATAAAATACTTTCCAAGTGTGAAACATCTTCATTTAGTAAGAATCACCGTATAATATCTTTGATAACTTGTTGCCTTTGAGATGTCGTTTCCGTTTAATGTTATCTTTGATAGTTATGCACGATTCCTTATTAATAGATGGAGTTCTATATACACTAGCAATGAGCTTGACACTGCCATATTGTCGATACAAACAAACTATCTAGTGTGGTGTTGTTTTAAACAATATGACTAATGGTTTCTCTTGACTGCAAAGTAAGAAAACTATTACTTTACTAGGACTCCTACACATTTAATGTATGTAGCCCTATTAAAAGAATATGTCAAGATAAAAAGGTAAGCTACATGATTATGTTTTCTTGGAAATCATAAACATGGAGTTTGAAATTAACTTGAAATTACTATTGAGACCATTATTTGGCACTCATTTTTACTTTAGTTTAATAATTGTTATGTCTTCTTAAGACACGTACATGAAGTCCTTTACTTGTGAAAAGACTTATAACGTAAAGTAGAAGGTTAACTTGTTATTTCTTCAAGATTAAGACATGTACATGAAGTCATTGACTTGGTCAAAGACTTATAACGAATAGTAATATATTGAATATTTATGTCTACTTGTTAGTAACATACACATTAAGTCGTTGACTTGATCAAAGACTTATAAAAAGGATGCAATTGGCTTAGTAATACTATTGATACCATTACGTTTTAACTTAAGTTGGGTAATAATAGAAAAGCCCCCCCCCATAAAAAAAGTCTAAATCAATCTTATTGAATTACGACATACATTTAATTGGTATCTCCAACAAGGGTAAGGAAACAAATATTGTTTTGATTTATGAAGACCTAAATAATTTAACTCCTAAAGAATCAATGTAGATTAATTGAGTATGTCGTGGATAAACCCATAAAGTACTCCAACCTAGAGGTTTAATTAAGATAAAATGAGATAAATCCATTGTGTCCTGATTGAAAGTTTCTAATTTGGTAAAAATCTCTTAATGGGTTATTAGTTGACAATGCAATAACTTTTAAGTGTATTTTGTTAGATACCTAAAGGAAACAATGGAATACCATTTCTACAACCCACATGAGAACAAAGTTCTGTTGCTCGTCATGCTGAGTTATTTGTAAAAATAATTACCATGAAAAATACATGAAGCCTAGTGGAGAAATGGTAGGTCTTGAATTAACTTCAGAAGAAGATACATACAAACCCTTCTAAATCGCCAGGCGAATGTCAATACTAATTTAAAAACATGAAAATTAATTAACATAGAATGATGTTACTCCATATTCATAGATCCGGCAAGGATACCTCATGATGATGTTTTTCTATATCAATGGTGAGGCCTATTTGTTAGAGGTCATTGTAACATCCGAGAATTTTTGGAATTTATGAATGAACATTTCAATCGATGACTTTTTAGGGTCCGACTTACTTATAAGAACGCCATCTAAATCATCGTTTTCATTATTCGGACCACTAAAACAATTTGATTGTAAAACAGACATTCCAGACACACTTTTTAGTTTTGACCGAGATCCGAAAACAGTCAAAAGGGACTGAAATAGTCCTCGCAAAATTTTGAGCACAACGCGTGGCCGACCCAAAAATAATTAAATCTCCATATTTAATTATCATAAATTATTAAATAAAAATATTTAATAAATTAATTATATTGTTATCGAAAACAATTTTGTTAAAAAACGCAATTATTGAAGTTAAAAAATTCATTTTCCGGATAAAGTAATCAGAAAAAATATAATAAAATAAAATAACGAACATTTTTAGTAAATGTTATAAAAAGCTTATGAAATATTTATCAAATAAATACTACATTTTTATCAGAAAAATGATTGGAAAACAATGGCGCAAGTTTCGTACTTGAATCATTCGATATGTCCCTCGAAATGCAACGAGTCCCGAACACGATAGGAGATAAAAACTATGTTAAAAAGTTACAAAACTCACCCTAAACTATTTTGAGACTTGCCACAAATATTATAAAGTAATTAATATAAATAAAAGTTAATATATTTTATCTTCATTACTCTCCTAATAAACACACACACACCACCAATTCTCTCTCCCCTCCCCTTTCCGGCAGCCCACCGCCGGCCACCCCTACCGCCGCCGGCCACCACGTCGCCGCCGCCGGAAAAGTTTTCCGGCGGAGTTTTCCGGTGAACTCCAAAAATGCTCCTCGTGAGCCGATCTATCCAACCCACTACTTCACTCTCCTTCACGCGCCTCCATCACCACCACCCACCTTAGCCGCCGCTGCCATGCCACCCTACACCACCTCCACCACGCCACGCACCATAACACCACTGCCATCATCATCATCAACTCGTCATCATCATCATCGCAGCCGCCACCGACCCCCACCCAGGGTGCGTCGGGTTTAATAATGGCACCGAGGGTGTGTTTGTTTATGTGGTTTTACACCATGGGGTGCGTTCGGGTGGCAGCTGCCGCCTCAGGGCCGTTTGGCTTGTATAAATTGCACCCAAGGGTGCGTTGGGTTTTCACCATCAAAGGTGCGTTGGTTTGGGTTAAACAGCCGAGGGGAAGGGGAGGGTGTTTGTTTGGCTATCATAAACAGCCGTAGGGGGTGTTTGGTTGACTGCCACCACCACAAGGGTGCGTTTGGCAGTCACCACCACCAAGATAAGGCGCGTTTGGTTGCGGGTTTAACAGCATGAGCATTTGGTTTGTTTCTGGGTTGTCAAGATTAGGGTGCGTTTGTTATTAAAACAGCCCACAAGGGGGCTGTTTGGTTCACAACAGCCACCCATGGGTGTGTTTGGTTCCTGGTTTAACAACATAAGGGGTGTTTGGGTTTAGCAGAAAAACTGATTAGGGTGCGTTTGGTTGGGGCAGGAATCACCTAGGGTCCGTTGGGTGTGATAATCATGCAAGATTAGGTGCGTTTGGCTGCCGTGACAGCCGTTAGGGTGCGTTTGGTTAGCGACAATCAACTAGGCTACGTTTGGTTATATAATATAAGGCTGATTAGATTAGCGAAACACAAATAAATATATCATAAAGTCTTATAAATATAAAATCTTGACCAATGGTGGATTAATTGGTTAAATAAAATACTTATGTAATTATCTTTCGATTCCATATTTTTATAGATAACCAAGGGTTCGTTTGATTCACATGAGACGACAAATGAAAATAACATAAGGTTTTAACAAATATTAAAACCGGATAAATATATATATTGGTGGTTTAAAACGGTTAAATAAATATAACATTATTATCTTGTTTAATCTAATATACCTAATATATATGAGTTATATAAGTAGGGCGAGGGTGGCTGGGGCATAGTGTAATAGGAAATTATGAGAGAAGAACAAATACGAAGATGTCGCGCGATGCAAGATAGCGAGTTGATAGTTAGGGTCTAGGAGTGAGACGTGCGGATCTATTTTTATTGACGAGGCGTCACTTTTCGGTGAGCGTAGCAGCGGCGTGTAATATCTCTATTATTCTACGGAGCGACACAACAGGGTGGTCAGAAGGACAGGAGTCATGTACAGTCATGTATGTATATTCTATATCAGTTTCAAATACAAATCTTACGACGTAACGTTTTACTAAAACTCATATTGTTTTATAAACGGATAAAAAGGGACCAAGATTATATTTTAAAGATACATTAACTGTATAATAACCTGACAACGAACGAAAACTATACTTTTACAATGAGACGAACTCGAAGAAACGAAATATATTTTATAAAATATTATTTATATTTTATAATATATAAACTTTTACAAACTGTTTTGATGATTCATAACTTAAGACAAGTGTCAATCTTTGTACATAGCCGTTTTACTAATTAAATGTTTCAAACCTAATGGTTTTATTAATTCTTCACACTTATTATATAATACCTGCAAGGGTATATTAAACTTTTCATTAATCTTTGGGATTGATGTCTTGTTTATAATAATTCACGGTAGGAATTATATAAGGGTTATTTTTCATAAGTAATATATAAAGAATATATATTACACACTTTGCGTATATTTTCAATTTATTTATTTAACCAACCACCAAACCATTACAACTTTAAATATAAATCTTTTATCAACGTGACGCGTTGATGTAACCATTCATCGGGAAACCCATATACATTATCCTAGGCTAGTGGGACTTAGCCGTTAAGATTAGTTGCAACTTCTCGATCGAGCCGCTTCGTCTTCCGTTCGTGTTGTGCATATTAGATGCCTATCTGTCAATCGTTCTTCATCATCAATGTGAGTTCATAACCTCGCTTTTCAATCTTTTGAATGTTTATAAACCCGCGAGGGGGAATACATGCTTGTCTACAAACTCTTTACTTACTTGGTTATCTTATAACAATGTGATTGTTTTAAGGATATTATGAAGTTTCATAGCCTCACTTTACTCGTTTTGGATAACGGATTTAATATATTTTTGGAGAAAATATGCATCGTTTTATAAATGGACACAAGTGATCAATTTTATATGATGATTACGTGTTGCCTAATAGAGAAACCCAAGTTGAGCCCTTATCATGAACTATCAATTGCATAGATTAGTTTTGTGAATTACATTATTTGAGCGCGAATGTTTAAATAGATCTATTGGGAAACGACCTCCCGTTCGGGTGACCTACTATCACCGGAACGAACGTTATAGCATGTCGAATTTGGAGATGTTTCGGGTTAGACATCTAATCGGGGCAGAAATTGCAATATATATTATTGCAAGAAAGATCGTCGAGCTTCAGTGTCATGAGCTTAGGAACAGTAATCAGGGTCTCGTGATGTTTGCATTTGTTGTTTCATCACGGGAAGTTTATATGTTTGTGATATTTGCAGTTTGGGAGTATTTGGGGGGTGTTGGGGCTTTATCACGGGGAAAATCTTGTGGTCCTATGTTATACGTTTTGGAGACTATTTGGAGATTTAAATGGTCTTGCATGTTTTGCAACGTGTGATTGTAAAATTATATATATATTTTGAAAGGACATTTAAGGAATTAAATGGTCATATATACTTTGGGAAACCTTTGGTTTATTATTCATATCTAAACTAACATATGAACTCACCAACTTTATGTTGACGTTTTTAAGCATGTTTTTCTCAGGTGAATTAGATGCTTGGACTATCTGATGTGCATTGGAGTCTAAATTGACAAGATTTCATAATTGGATTTCTACAAATGATCAAATCTCGTTGTGTCGCTTCACAAGCTTTCATTGTGATGCAATTATGGACAACTAATATTTTGATTCAGAAAATCAACGAGATTATTTTACAAACGACACATTTAGAGGTCGTTCTCTTGTATCTAGCGCTGTGTATTATGAAGTAGCACCCTAAGTGGTATTCCTCAGTTTTGTTTGAAAATTTTTGGAGGTGTTACAGGATTGGGTATTAGAGCCCGGTTATAGAGAACTAGGTTGCATATTTTACCCTAGACTATAAACGTTTTCACAAACATTGCATCACATCAAACATTTTCAAAGTGCATACACGCTACTTGCTTATGTGCTTACATTACGTGCTGCATTAAGTGCTTACGTGACATACATATAACATAATATATATGCTTACATCTTTTGCGTATATCGCACGTTTATTTATATAAGAGTTATTTATATAAATACCAGAGCATTTCTTAAGACATTGTGAGTTGCACTAAAAAAGAGGAAAAAAGAATATTAAATGAGAGAAATAGAAATAAAGAAAAAAAAAGAAAAAGAAGGTCTCAATGTATACCTCAGACATTTGTGAGTTATACAATGGTCTCATTTTACTTCTTAGACATTGTGAGTTGCACAATGGTCTCAATTATACCTCAGACATTGTAAGTTATACAATGGTCTCATTTTACTTCTTAACATTTGAGTTTTGTACAATGATCTCATTATACTCAGACATTGTGATTTATACAATTGTCTCATTTTACTTCTAGACATTGTGAGTTGCACAATGTCTCAATTATACCTAATTGTGAGTTATACAATGGTCTCATTTTACTTCTTAGACATTGTGAGTTGCACAATGGTCTCAATTATACCTCAGACATTGTGAGTTATACAATGGTCCTCGAATTTCACATTCTTAACATTGTGAGTAGCGCAATGGTCTCACTCCGTTCTCGAGACATTGTGAGTTAAAACAATGTCTTTAAGGATATTAATTTTCTCATAGCATTATACTATATTGTAATTACACGAGACCGTCATAATTTGGAGTTTACATAGTAAGTTATTTATGGAATTTTAATATAGCGACAAGGTCTTGTATGGGCGGACTTGTAATATGAGGAGTGATTATGATAATTGCTATTTTAACAAAGCCCGTCATAATTTTGTTTACATGGAATTATGTGTGAATCTATGTATTACAAGTCTTGTATGGGCGGGACTTGTAGTAGGAGGATGTATATGATAATTGCTATGTTGACTGGTTCATCGAGATTTTTACCTTAGTTACTCTAACCGAGTAAATCATTAACGAATCTTAGAAAACCTATGTGATTTCCCCTGATAGTTTACTCCCTGCCTCCGAAGACGATTTGGAACACTCCCGTCCCATACTCATTAGAGCACATGCACGTCAAGTCATCCATCACCTTGAAGTTATGTGATTCCGCGTATGGCAACGGGAATTATTAAGTAGGATTGATATAATAAATTTATTTATTTGAAAGATTCGGACGCCTCTTCATTTAATAAATAAATTGTAAATCACTAACCATAAGTTTATCAATTGAATATTTACATAAATTAGACGCTTCTCATTATTCAAATAAGGAATTATAAATAAGTGGGCCTTAATGGGTATCCGATATGACACGAGTAGAACCTAAATTTGAAAATCGCCAGAGAATCTTGCGTTAAGCAAGGTGTGTCAGAGGAGGAGGAGCACAACGCGTGTCGAGATATATGCTACTCGCGCGCTGAATCGAAAAGGCCCTCACTTGGACATACGCGTTAGAGCTCATTCCTGAGTACGAGTACTCTGCTGATGCGGGTGTCTACCACCAGAGCTCACGTAATCGATGAACTGATCGTAGGACTAACAGACTTGTTACACACTTGAGCTTAAGTGAGTTATTTCCCTTAAACTAGCGACTGAGTAACCATAATCCGCCGTCGAATCGCATAAGCTCCTTCCGCAGAAGTTTCCACTCATTTATTGAACTTTATCCAGGGATATGGTTACTCAGAGGTTCCTCACCCTCGTGCATCCCATCACCATTTTGTCATAGTTTTGTCGTTATGGTTGCTGTTGTTGGGTCCTGGAGTGGTCCCAGATTGTACAAACTAAGTGATGAAACCCACCTTAAACAAGATAAGCATATGTCGATATAGTATTCAGTTGAATTACTCATTGCAGACAAATAGTACACCAATTTAAGTCAGATACTAATTAAAGTACTGCCAAGGTAGTTGAATATACAGTCCATAACCACGTGTTGTTAATTATCGAAACCTTACAGATAGTATAAACGAGAGACTCCGGTCACTCGGACAATTTAGAACCTTCTACAAACATACTCACGCGGACTACACTATCTCTGAGGTTTTCACTATAATTGAGACATTCCTATATCGCGATTAAACCCAGTCATAAGATCTGTAATGATATATTTGAGATACCCATTTTGGATGGATTAAGTTCTTGGACAAACCTAGCAAAATTTTTTTGGTAAAGATTGAGAATGTAGAAACACCGAATTGCTAAGAATAAACGAGACTTATCATCGTCTTGCTTAGAACGAGTTTATTAAACCTTAACTCTTTCCTTGTCCCACAATCGATAACACAGAATTTAACTCGGGTACGAGATTTCTTTAAGGGGTAGGTACTGTAACATCCGAGAATTTTCGAAATTTTGAATGACGATTTCAATCGTTGACTTTTAGGGTCTGGCTTGACTTATAAGAACGACCATCTAAAGCACGTTTTCATTATTCGGACTCTAAAGCAATTTGATGTAAAACGACATTCCTGACAACTTTTTAGTTTTGACCGAGATCCGAAAACAGTCAGAAGGTGACTGAAATGTCCTCGCAAAATTTTGAGCACAACGCGTGCCGACCCAAAATAATTAAATTTATATTTAATTATCATAATTTATTAAATAAAAATATTTAATAAATTAATTATATTGTTAATCGAAAACGTTTGTTAAAAACGCAATTATTGAAGTTAAAATTCATTTTACGGATAAAGTTTATCGGAAAAATATATAAATGAATAACAAACATTTTAAATAAATGTTATGAAACAATTATGAAACAAAGTCGTGTAAATACTCATTTTTATCAGAAAAATGATTCGAAAAACAATGGCGCAAGTTTCGCGCGTTGAATCATTAGTTAAGTCGCCCAAACAAGTCTCGAACCGCATTTTATCAAAAGTATAATAAAAAGTTACACTTTTAACCCTCAACTATTATACACTTTATAATTCATTTTAAAAGTTTTAATATAAATAAAAAGTTTATATAATTTTTTTTCATTTACATCTCTTATAAACACACACACACCACCAATTCTCTCTCCCTCCTCCTTCCGGCAGCCCACCGCTGGCCACCCTGCCGTCGCCGGCCACCACCAGGCCGCCGCCGAAAAAGTTTTCCGGCGGACTTTTTCCGGCGAACCCGAAATCGTTCCTCATTAATCGATCTATCCATTCATCATATCCACTCGCCGCCACTCACCCTTTTTCCTCCCCCACCTCAGCCGCACACCAGCACCACCTCCACCATCGTCACCCCATCGACCACGCACCACCATCCCCGCCACCACTGCTGTACACCACAAAGGGTGCGTCGGGTTCGGGTCAGACCCGACAAGGGTCCGTTTGGTTTTATTTATAAACCGATTAGGGTGCGTTGGTTCTTGGATAAATAAAAAGGTGCGTTCGATTTTCGTTATAGCACCAAGGGTGCATTTGTTTGGGTTTATAACACCACCACGGGGTGTTTGTTTGGCTGTCATAAACAACATGGGGGGGGGTGTTTGGTTGACTACCACCACCACAAGGGTGCGTTTGGCAGTCACCACCACCAAGATAAGGCGCATTTGGTTGCGGGTTTAACAACATGAGCGTTTGGTTATGTGAACCCGAGCAAAGGGTGCGATTGGTTTTCGTTATAATACCAAAAAGGGGTGCGTATGTTTTGATATAAACACAACAAGGGCGTGTTTGGTTTAGGTTATAACAGCCATGGGGGTTCGTTTCGGCAGCCGCCACGACCCATAAGGGTGCGTGGGGTGTCGGGTAAAACCAACAGATACGGTGAGTTTTGGTTTGGGTTATAAAGAAAAGGGTGCGGGTGGGTTTGGACATAACCACCAAGGGTGCGTTTGGTAAATTGTAACAGCCGCGGAGGGCATGTTTATTTCGGGTTCAAAACAGCCGCGGAGGGCGTGTTTGTTTCTGGTTCAAAACAGCCGCGGAGGGAATGTTTGTTTCGGGTTCAAAACAGCCGCGGAGGGCGTGTTTGTTTCTGGTTCAAAACAGCCGCGAAGGGCATGTTTGTTTCGGGTTATTGATGACAAAAGGGGTGTTTGTTTGTTCGGTGGCAGCCGCCACCATAAGGGGCGTTTGGGTTGGCTGTGGACAGCCGGGTATAGCCGGGA
>BQNB010091654.1:0-26499 GCA_026074375.1 Tanacetum coccineum
CTTTCCCCTTATCCTTTTTAAATTTGTTTTTACTATTCATCTATAAAAAAATATATTATTTATTTATTTATTTATTAATTACTTAGTTATTTGCTTTATCTTAAGTTTTTCTAAAAACCTAAGCTTATTTGCACATATCTTTTTGCTTAAACGCAATTTACTAGACTTTTAAAAATAATTAACTTTCCAAAAATAATACTTTTCATTTCACAAATTCACTTTCAAAAAATAGAAAGTCTTCCAAAAACTTTCATATTTTAACAAACTCATTTCTTTCACAAATGACACACTTCTCATTTTAATCCATCACCTAGAGATCCACATATTAACCAAACCTATTCTCTCAAAATACCCAACCAATTCCATTATCACTATAAGTGATTAAAATGAAATTTCTCCATCAAATAACTCATTTCTCTTAGCTTAACCTCTAGAACCTAAACTTATCTTAAATTACTAACACAAAAATACGTATACGTAATAATACTTACACATTTACACAAATATGCTCACAACTCAATAATCATTTCATTGTCACTGAAAAGTGAACGAATGAACTTAACCAAACTTCATCAACATTTTTTCAATTCTCTTGAGATGTTCACACTCAATAGATTGATTACCATACCCTAACAGTAACCAACATAAACTCGTATAAACACACAGAATTACATACACCATAAATTGCAACAGGCACATAAGTCAATACTAACGGTTTGACTAACCTGCTCAAATCATGGTTGTCACAGTATCCCCACCTTGAGAAAATCTCGTCCCAAGATTTAACTACTTGAGGCATTAGCACTATCGACAAACAACTAAGGACATTTAGACCTCATTCGTGCTTGCGTTCCAAGTTACTCAGGAACCACGCTATAGAGTCCCCAACGAATTTATACTTATCCTATCTTACTACGCTTTTAAACTTTGACTCTCGGTTCGCATAAATCTCAGCGGTTCCTTGATAAAAAAAAGAGCTGTCAACCATATAAACTCATCCAACTTCTATGAATCGAATCCAACTGTAATGACTTTGCCTTACCTCTACAAGGGTGCAATTAGCAAACAACACTCAACAGTGAAAAGAAACATCCGAGACTATCCTGAACCTCCCTGTCATCAAGGGAAATCGTTTTTTAAAACCTTAAGTTGTGTTACAACGTCATTTTCAACTCGTACGGGGTATCGCAATATTCAACATGAACTGTCTTGAAACCAAGTTATAAGTTGGTACAAACGTCCCAATATTTTTAAAGAATCGGCATCGACTTCGCGCCAGCGCGCGCTCGGCACGCGTCTCACATAACTTTAACCAAAATCACAACAAATCTAAAGGGATACTTAGTATACAAGAACCTTACGTACCCAACTTCACTCAAATCAATGATTCCTGCTTAACTGAAACAGTGTGGATACTCAGTTTACCTGAAGTCTTAAATACCTCCCTTCGAGTTCAATCGTATCTTCGATACTCAATGAACATTAATTTCTATCTAGTTCTTTTCAAATCAAACCTACTGTCTATCTTGCTCTAGCTCTACCTCTCTTACCAACATGACTGCTAAATTCGAAGTAATAGAATAACTTTTTTTTTCAAAAAAAAATATAATTTTGAGTGTCGCGGAAACGTGTCGCATGCACATCTCAAATTTTTTAGTAATCTTACGCTATATCTTTCAAATAATTCGTTGTAATATCGCAGAGTACTTTCCGTTGTATCTCAACTTACCTTGTTTTGAGTTAAGATAGATACGCAGATATATTTGCAATTGACAGGTGACTTCTATAGCCTTGTTAATGAATGTTCATAGCTATCACTCTCATCATCGCGTCAGACTCTACGATGTGTTGCAGCCTGCTTGTTATAAGACATTGTATATACGCAGCCTCAAATTCTTGAGAGAACTCCAATCTTGAAAGTGTCATCCTTAATTCTCCAAATATACTTCTGAATGGGATATAGTTACCTGCTTTAGACACACACACGGTCACTTCCTTACTAGGCGCCACAGACCACCTTGATGTCATAAGTGCTATCTGCGATATACCTCAATGTAACATCCCACTCGTATCGATTCTCCATCACCCCAACACATAGCGCGACCACAATCATATTCTCACTAAGTTAAGTTACTCCAATTTCCTATAAGAATTACCGTACATTGTTAACTAGGATCGGTTGAATGGGTGGTTGACTTAGTAGTGCCTTTGGACTACACCCAATGCATCGTGTATTCCATATCACATTGGTAACTTGAAACATATCTTAGTTATCTTTCCCACTTCTATCGGGGAAACACAGGTTATAGCAACAATCCTGAAGACCCTTGATACTCAACTTCCACTCTCAAAACAGCTAAATATTGCTACCGCAGACTAGTATTTCTTTTCATTTATCGGTCCACAATTTGAAAAACCTAAGACCACACTAGTCGATCCGTCCAGGATGGATAGATACTTTCTTTGTATACGCCGATTCATAGCCAAGACCTTACATCTCTCTAAATGGAGTGTGTGACCTTGTCTAACCAATTGATACCAACTCTCTATCTCGTCTCACACTCGGTTGGTCCAAGCCTACGCACATTTATGTGAGCGGTTCTGTGCTTTGGGACATCTTATCTTATGCCACCAATCTTTTCTCAACCTATATCGGATCATCGTACATTTATCTCGAACTCATTTTGGCTTCACTCCTTTTGTACTCCAGGTAATCATCTACATTTGCCTTTCCTAGATGGTACTTGGCTCGAATCTAAACTCACTAAATAAAATCCATCATCATCTTTGCCTCATGTTCAATCTTCTGATTGAAAGTGTGATGGAGAAATTATGATCCGTTTTAAATTACTCTCCATGTCTCGTTCCTTAATGCCACTAGTCATTATAAGGCTAAAACTACGCACGTTAGCCATTTGTAATCATTCTTACGAACTTTGTTGTCTGCGATTTGTACCAAAGCAATCACCTTTTCCTTTTTTCTACGCTTGCTTCTATATCTTACTTCGGGTCATCATACACTACGAAATCGTCTGCTACCTTCCTATGGGTAATGCCAAGACTGGTCGCATTACCCAATTAATTCCTTCACATCTAAATAGCCTCCTCTTTTCTCGTTTCACGTTGTTGGAAAACTTCGCGTACCCCTTCTATTCTTTCGTGACTCCAAGATACGTCTTTACGTGCGAACTCGTATCCTCTTAGACTTCGGGTTGGTATAAATATCGTCTGTTATAATACGTTATAGCTTGTTCTATTTTTCGGATTCCACGCATACTGGGCTCATTAATCCATCGAAAACGCTGGTGTTTTGGTTGACCAAAAGCATAGCCGTAAACTTCTAACGTGTCCTTACGCATCCTAAAAACGTCTTAGCTACCTCTGTCCTCCGTTGCAACCTCCATTGGCGCGCTAACATTACATACGAATTTTCTCTCTCACTTTCTTGAGATTAAACTATGACATTCCAATACACTTTTTTATCATACAATACGGACGCTTCCCACAACAAGTTACCATTCGAACCAACCCTTACCTTGCAACTCCTGCAATCATTCCAACTCTTGCCTTTTCTCTTAAAACGTCAAAACGGACACGAGCTTCGAAATCGGCATCGCTCCTTGTTACTAAATTTCATCGACATCTATTCTACGACTAGGGGTTATAAATCCAAATATTTCCTAAAGAAACTTCAAGAAAGACTACATACTATAAAGTATAATTATAATTTTGACTCCCTCATGCTTTGGTATCCTAGGACCTTTGATATCCTCTTTAGTTCTTTCCTCACGATCATAAACACGTTTTTCGCACTACTAAGGTATGTTAACTATCCTTCTTTGTGGCATACCATCTTCTAGCCTTTATGTCTCAACTATCCAATTTCTCTACGTTACATCAACTGCTCCATAATAAGAGGTACTCTCTCGCAGAAAAGTAAAACGGAGAAAATCTCTAATTACCTACTGGTGGTTCTCGATAAATTTTATTTGTTTGCTTATCATAATCTCACTTCTCAGAAGGATTATGTTCTTACCATCAACTCCTAGAAACCACGCATGAAGAATACCAAACTTCACATGCACTAATAGGTATGGACCCTAAATTCTACACAATCCAAAATAAGAAAACTAATTTAATCGATATAAAATTCGACATAACGAACGAACCCAAACTAACAAACCGCATCCACCGATGTAAGAAAACACCTCAATGAATAATTCTCATGTACAAACGTACCATTTATTAAAATATTAAGAAATTTTGTACCAAACCGAATTTTACAAAGGAAACTTTACTCATTAACTTTTATACCTAATCATTTTAGAACACTAGAACTCACTTAGTAATAATGAAATAAGTTTTTTTTAAGTGTAAAAATAAATTTAAATAAAATTTTCATAACTTTTTTTAATTATGATTTTATAAAGAAATAAAAAGAGGGTTTTTAAATCAATGTGTTGGGCTTTTTATTGATATAATTTATTTTTGAAGAGTTTTTAACCAACTAACGGATATGATATCGACTACAACAAAATTACTTTGAAAAGGAATTTATGAATCGCAACAAAGGACATAATTGATAGTCAAAATAGACTCCAAATTTTTCCTTAAGGATTCATGAGATTAGATATTGTTATTACTGATAATATGAACACGACAGGAACTCTTTGAACAAAAACCTAAGGAGTCTTACCATACCAACAGTCTTAGACCGAAACAATGTAGTGTCGTACTTTAGACAAGGGGAAAAAATCAAAACGCGACGAGAGGACATCGAACACCAGTTCTATGGATAACACCCTAGATACCAACCGAGCATTGTATCTTAACGAACAACAGGCGTAACGATCCAACTTAAGATCGTGACGACAACACCAACAATGGTTATCGATGTATCTCGCAAAATCGATAGATGAAAGGAGAAACGAATTGTACCATCTACTCAACTCGATCATTATTAATCGCTCTCGGTTAAGAGAAGAAATTCTCTAAAACCTATAAAAACATCCTCAACATGATTCTCATTCACATCTACTACTTCATTTCACCTCCAGATCTACATCCTTACTATAATACATACAAGCAACAATGATCAATGCATTCAAGTCACAAGTCCACGTCGTGTGACACTCTTTTTAATTATTGTTCACGACAAATTATAATTGCACTTTTTCACAGTTACTTACTTCCAAGACTACACATCTCAATGCTAACGCGACTATTGACACATCTAGCACGCTTAATATTTAATGTTCCAATTAACTCAAAATGATAATACCACCTAACGAAAACATAAAATCCACAATCGAAGCCAAATGAAAGAAGTACATTCGGTGACCATCTAATATAATAAAAGCAATCTCGATATTATAGCTAAAGCATCGTGGTTAGAAACGAAATAAACGTATGTTGGGCCTCGCTTGGGTTTGATTTCTCGAAACTCAAAGTCACCAATTCGCTGGTCAGTGAGAGTTTAAACAATCTTCAACGATATCTCTAGTGGGTTTGGGGAATTAAGATGACTTAAAATAATAACAAAGGGTATTATATATTAGATCTCCATAAATGAAAAAAGTATATATTTTTCATATCTAGTTATAGTCGTAATTTAAAATAGAAAGGAATTTCAAACTTTTTATGGTAGACGAAGAAACATACTTGTTATATACGTTCACAACATTATGCCTAAAAATGCTAACTATGTAAATGAGGGCCTTAATGCTATAGTCTAGGCTCAACCAACCTGTTCTATAAAACCATTGGCTCTGATACAATTGTCAACCCGCCAAGGCGGAAACAGAGGGTAACTACATGGTTATCATCACAAACACACTGGTTGTTTGCTCTATTTAGTGAATTCTAAAATGATAAGCTACAGTAAGCAAAGACACAAAGGGTCTTAA
Source organism: Tanacetum coccineum (assembly GCA_026074375.1). NCBI lineage: Eukaryota > Viridiplantae > Streptophyta > Magnoliopsida > Asterales > Asteraceae > Tanacetum > Tanacetum coccineum. The sequence continues at coordinate 5,907 of BQNB010091654.1, forward strand.
CATACCCAAACACTAACTCCAATCCAAGAAGGATATTTATTGATGAATCGAAAATTCTCGACAATAGAATGGAATTGCTCAAACATCTTATCCAATTTCAAACAATGCAAAACTAGGACAATAAGCATAAACTCAATGAATCCTATGGTATCTTTTTATCATTAGCACCCTTAACCTCACTGAAAATGATGCTTAAACGTCAACCAACGGTTGGTGAGAAGTCATAGGTTGCTAAGACTCACTATTATAAACTTTTTAAAAACCCAATTATGCGATTATTAAAAAATAAGGACAACATGCAATTTGTGAACTGTATGCTAAACTTGCAATCCCCACTAGACTAGGTTAGGAACGTTACCCCGATCATTACAACAAGTGTTAGGAAGTTACCCTGATCCATTTCAAACAATAGGTAGACGAAACGTAAGCATACCAACCTCCAAGAACACCCCCTCCTTGACGTATCGCATAGATATGATGTTGTGTGGTGTTATGGCAGAAAGTGCACGTGCATGCGATGGAGCATGTAAGTAAATTAATCATCGTCATGAAGGCTATGGCTCCTACTCTGTGTGTAGTTGAGAAAGAGATCGCTCTAAACAAATACGACCTTCCTTGTATAAACGACTACTTAGTCCTTCTCAACTAGCGATGGTATTTGACTAGTGTAGTAAAGACCACTCCCACTCTTCCCTGTCCTCAAATGCATGTCACTCTCATCATACAGCTAACACTCAAGATGTTATAACTAAGCAGGGGTAGCACCCTACGTTCAAGATAATCTCCTCTACAGAGAGCCGGGTTTTTCAAACCCCTCTCCGTTGGCTGTTTGTGCCTTGCTTAGCGTATTCTGACATACTCGCTAAAACAAACTAATACAATCCAACCTAACTCTAAATTGCATTCTTACGAACTCGGTAGCCCCGATGCATCGCTCAAAATCTACTGTCGGTATGATACACACCTCGTAACGCCGTGGTTTGAGTTGAGTAGTCTTAATGGACCACTCCAACCGCAGATCTTATCTATCAAACCTACTCCAATCGATTCAATAAGGCCATGGAGCCATATCACACCAAATCAGTAGGTATTTTTCTTCCTTCAGTTGGTTTGAGTTGAGTAGTAAAGACCCTCCAACGAAACTAATCATGAAACAATAAACCGTAGCAATAAATCACATAAATAAATAGTTTTTAACACATAGAATATTTTCTCCCATAAAAACATAGAAAAGGGTGACTATGAACTCACATTTGTAGCCTCAAACGCTTCAACAAAAACTTCAAATATAATTACACAAAGCTATACAACAAAAGAAAGAATTCGTGTTACACGTTATTAAGACGAAAGTCTTATATGTTACAGTGACGTTATATGATTGGCTCGTCGCTAAGATGTTTTATTAACCCCATGGGTCACCTTGACTCATACCCCAACTTAACACACTTTTTACTAACTGAGTTATACTCAGCTAGTCACTATTCATGCCAAACTGCAGAATTTTAATGTGATTTATCGCACTCAAAACCTTAACTTAATGACCTTCATAATTCAAACCAAAAATCAAACATGTTCATTAATGAATATATTAACTACTTTGGGACTCACAAGAGTCAATACATACTACATGATTCTAAGAAAATCAAACTCAAACAGTCCCAATTTTCGGGTCTGATGGCACTAATAGTTTTTGACTTACATAAATCATACTTAGACTTCGAATTAATTAATTTTTTGGTGGATATTTAATAGGAAAAGTCATACTTAGCTACTGTATAAGGGTTAAGTATTATTCAAGAATTTTATAATAGGGTTTTCATGTTCACACAACTTGACCGTAAATCTGACATCAAAAAAATACTCAGCCATGACAAAGAATCTTGTTTGAATTGTTTAAATACCTTTTCACTCTGTTATGTTCTTGAAACACTATGCGGCGTTTGAAAGTAGACTCTCTGTATATAAAATTTTAGTTCTTTGAAAATCATTAAAGTATACGGATGATTTATGTTATTACCTTCTCAAGTTTTGACCTTTCAAAATGCCCATAATTTAACTCCGAATTTTACTAAACCTAAAACTAATTAAACATGGGTTAACTTTTTTATCCACTTGAAAACGTTTTAAAAGATAAAACCATAAAATTTAAGGATTCCTACATGAACCCCTAATCCATCATCTTTTATTTACTGTGTATTAATCTTTAATTATAACAAGGCATTGATAACTTTAACTAGAATTGAACAGATTAGAAATTTTACTTAGCAAGAAAACAATAGCTTTTTTTTTGCGTTTTCTTCCTTGGATCGGCCAAAATAATGAGGGGAAGTGTTTGGGATTAGTTTGGTATTTATAGGCCACAAGGAAATCCCTAGATAATCTAATAATTACAATTTTGATTTAATTTCAAAGATGCTTTTCTTTTTTTTTTCTTTTCTAATTTTGGATATTTTAGACTATTCATGACTAAAAATATTTTTTTTTCTTTTCTTTTATTATAATAATTAATTATCTTTATACCTTAAGTTTTTATAAAAACTATAACTAATTTGTTTAAACCAATTTTGCTTGGAAAACTACTTCTTAAAATAAATTTTTCATTTGAATGTTTACTTTCTAAAAATAGTAAGTCTTCCAAAAAACTCTCATATTTTAACAAACTCTAACCTTTCACAAATGGACACACTTCTCATTTTTAGATCCTATCATCTAGATGATTACACCAAATTAACCAACTATTCTCTCAAAATACCCAACGCAATTTCCAATGATACTCTAAGTGATTAAAATGAAAATTTCTCCATCAAAATAATCTTTTCTCTTAGCTTAACCTCCTAGAACCTAAAATTTATCTTAAAAAAAACTATAAAACAAATTACGTATGACGTATTATATACTTACACATTTAGAACACGGAAATGCTCAAATCTGAATAATCATTTCCCTTGTATCAAAAGGTGACGAAAAATGAAATTAACAACTTGTCATCACTCCATTCAAATCTCATTGAGATGATCACACTCAATAGATTGATTAACAATACCTCACATAACCCACATAAACTCATATAAACACACAGAATTACATACACCATAAATTGCAACAGGCACATAAGTCAATACTAACGGTTTGACTAACCTGCTCAAATCATGGTTGTCACAGTGTAGTCATGTTTTTCATGACAGACGAGTGGCAACTTAGTTATTCAATGATATCGTACCAAACAATTGTTGACTTAGGAAGTAAGTAGTAATAGATAGTGCGTATACTATTATGATATGTCCTTAAGAGCCAATTATAGTCTAGAGTTACTAATGCAACCTAGTTCTCTATAACCAAGTGGCTCTGATACCAATCTGTCACACCCCTAAATTCACTGCAGCGGAAGACTGGGTTTGGGATTGTGACTTCATGGCGTGAAGAGGACTTGATACGAGAGATAGACCGCTACATGCCAATATACTAATGCAGACTCCATATATTCCGTAATATAGAACACCTGAGAAAACATTGCTAAAGTGTCAACATAAAGTTGGTGAGTTCATAGGTTTCATTATTTGATAATAATGATGAACCACAAGATTTATAACCATAGCATGAAATATAGCAATCCTATATATCACAATGAAAAGTATTTACTATTGTCTAAGCTCGTGACACTGAAATGTTAACATATATCATCATAGATAAGCCCGTGCAGATATCTGACTCAAATGAAACTGTGTTTGCTTGACTAATGTCAGTCCAAGACAAACAGGGATGTCAATCTCGATAGATCTATCCATAACATTCGCGCTCCCTTAACCGGTCATCCGGTCAAGAAATTGACAGCTTATGATAAATTGGGCAATATGGAAAGTTGGGTTGAATAGAGACTTAGACCCAAATTGTAAATCAGTAAATGTACTTGTGTTCAACTATAAAAAAATTAAGCAATATTCTCACCCTAAAAGATGATTTAAAACAGTAAAGTAGGGGCTATGAAACTCACCTTGCCGGTTAGTCGTCTGGAAGTGATAAGGGATCAATGTACGTCAAATAGTGACTCAGTCAAATACCTAAGTAATTATGACAATTCTGAGTTTATATTCGGAAACTTAATGTATATAATGAATTATGCTAATGGGTCAAAAAGGGTACTGTCGTTTATGAGTTAGCGTTCTATGTTTTCAAAGTGTTGATTAAACGGGTGGCTCTAGGGATGGCTTTACAATTATAAGTACCTATACAGAATCTGTTAATATTATTATGTGTCGTACTTATATTTACAAGTTCGTGTGATATTATATCTAAGAAATGTAAACAGTATTTGTGTGTTACTAAGTACATATATTTTTTTCTCATCACGTTTATTTATTTATATTATCGTCGTTAATTAATTTGTGTAATTATCAGTGTTACATCTCATGGTTCGCTCAACTCGGTTAAATAAAATATATTTTTAAATCCCTTGACCCTCCAAGTAATAATATATATAATATATATATTTTATATTCTTTCGTTCTCATAAAAATCCCGAATAGACTTTTAAAAATATTTTTAGCGTTAAATACATTTTTATAAACCGTGTTACTCTTTTAAAACTCGGTTTCGTGGTCACACATTTTAAGTCATAAGAAAAGGTTATTTAGATTTCTCCGCTTAACGCACTAATCATTTGTTCGTAAAAAAAAGATTTCCAACCCATTAGGATACGGTTGGGACGTTTTCGAGAGCTCAAAAACATGTGAGTTCGACCACTTATTACTTCCAATTTTTCATATGGTAAAATAATATGTAAGTTGTATAAGGTATCCCATGTTCTATACTATACTAATTATACATGTGGCCTACACTCTTTTTCTTTTCTGTTTTCTGTCGCTCGACAGTGGGGTGTACCCACTTGACTTATGTTTCCTTCTTCATAATGCAACTTCTCCTATGTATATATATATGTCACATGTTCCACTTTTTTTTTCCTTTTTCCCTTTTTGCTGCCCAACAGACGCAACAACTCCTAACTTTTGTTACCCAGGCGATGAGACAACATGAATGTATTAGCTTTATGTACATATTTTGCATATGATCGTGGCTTGTGTGTTTAACCACGAGGTGGCTAGATTTCGAGACACCAAATGACCTCTTGTTTCATGCAGAAACGCAGCTGCAAATAGCAAGTATTGACTTACCATGGTTCGCTTACTAGCATGCGATATAAGTGGTTTGCTGCGTGCTCATTCTTACCGTGTCTGTGACACACCCACAGCGAGCAAAACTCAGCCGGGGTTTGTCTTGGGTCTCATGGTCAAACCCATGCTATTCGTCAAGGGTTCCATATAAGGTTTTCCTCACCTTTTATGCGAAAAACCCTAGGGTTCTTTAACCCCTTATGAGCCCAAACGTTAGGTCGTGGTATATTTAAGTTTTTTTTTACAAGAACTCTTATCTCGTTACTTGTTTTATACTCGTGATGTGTGGTTTACAATTCAGGTTAGAGTTGTTACTTCATGCGTGTGCGTCTTGGTTTTTGCATGCGTGTGTAAGCACAAATCATGCGTGCATTATACCTGTCGTTTGTAGGTCAAGCAAGGCCGAAGCCTTTGGCCGGCTTGCCAAGGTTGGTGTGGCTTTGGTCTTGGTCGCAATATGGGTTAAATGTCATGGCAAACTAGAAAAGACTCACCGAGGTCCAAGCTCGATAGATGACTAGAAAAGATGGTGGTGATGAGAGGAACTCGAACCTTCCTTGCTTCAATTCCTTTGAAAACCCGACGTCCACCTAGCTTGTGTCCTCAACGAAACTTGGATTCGACTCGTATAGTTTACTTATTGTTTTCTGGTTTTTAGTTGTGAGTCATTTGTTCATGTATGGTTCCTCTTTTTTACTTAATTTATTGGCTTAGTTACTAATATATTTCATGTGAATGTACACTGTACACATTGTTGCACCAGGGTAATGATTCTAATACTGTAGTTTATTATTTCTTCTCATAATACTGTTGGAGCATCTCCACTATTCTTCCATTTGAAATTGTGCCAGTTGTATGATACGTAACATGTGAAGGTGAAGAATCTTTCATAATAAGAAAATGGGTGGGGTAATGTGTGTAAGGCTTGGTGATGATGATGCTTCCTTATTATGATGTATGGGTTTCTAGATGGTTTTATATGTATGCATCTGATGTTGATTATTCACATGTGCCCATATGTTATTTTATCTTTGTGAAATTACATTAAAATTGTTATGGTTACTAATTTGTAAGTAGACGGTTTTATAAAATGTTACTAATAAATGACCTCGTTCCACAAGTGTGAAATAAGTTTGATTTTTATTCGTTACTCGCTCTAAAATACCCTTTTAGTCATAGAGTAAAATTGGTGATATTCTCGTGTAAATTAAACTTTGTAAGACAAAATAATGCGTTGACAACCATAAGATGACTTGTCGTCGAAAGTTATTGGTAAACTTGCAAACTTCCATTACATGACTTTTACTTAACGCAATGAGAATCTAATTTTTCTACGAGGTGTCACAGTAAGAGGTTTTGCAATTGTTGAGCAATGATTATCAGGAAGTCGGGTGCTCTTCCCATACCCCCATTGACTCCCTCTACATTCCTATTGACCCCTTCTATACCCCCATTAGCTCCTAATCCTTGGTCATTCCCTTGACCATTCAAATCATCATCATGCTCATCATTACCTTCCCTAGGTCTTCTACCCCTTCCACCACCCCTACCAACCCGTCCACCCGTTCCCCCTCCTTATGATTCAGTAGCATGCCGGCTAGCACTTCGGGTTCTCATCCTTGGGGGCATTATCTATACGAGGGAGAACATGGGCAACGTTAAGTATGTGGGAAGACTAACATATATATAGAATATCATACTATATATATGAATATACACATAATACCACCCTAATGTGTCAACATCGATTTGTGTGGACGGTAATACTAAATACGCGTGAGTCGTGATACGTTCATAACTACGTTGGCCACCGTATTTATACTCGTATCCTTCCCGAGTTGTACTTAGTATTAGGCTCACACATTTCAATGAATGACATAACTAAAACCAAATACCATATAACCACATAAGCACGTAAAGCGGTTGAACATAGGAAAAACCTCAAGAATCAATGTTTGTTCTAGCATTCAAGGTAACAAGTCAAATATCCTAGACTAATTTATGTATTCATGTAACAATAATCATTTGATGGATCAAATAGGGTTTTAATAATCTATGATTATATTATTGTAATAAATGGGGTTTTTAATCATTAAAAAATCGATTTTTAGGGTTTAATGAGAATTAAGACCGGTGAATGGTTTTAGTTTGTCTGTTAAAATTCGTAACTGAATCTGAATCCAAATTTTAGGTCGACCTTAGCAGACACAAAACTCGCATTCAACGTATAAGCTGTTTTTGATTTTGCCTTGAGCCTAAAATTAACTACACATAAGAATCTACTTTCAACCCAATATTTTTCATGAATTAAAAGTGAGTGGAATCAGTCAAATAACGCTACCAATGATTCGTTTGTCAAAACTTTGTTTTCCGGGTCAGATTTAGGTCATTTTTGAGGAGGCCACTTACCCATACTACTCCTACCTTAGTTCTATTTATCCGTAGGATCGCACGTATAGCCGTGCATGTTCCACCTGCGATGTTACCTGGCCTCTCTGCCAGTATAGCAGAGGTGGCAGCTATGTCCGATTCAGCGTTCCATAAGAGGTTTAGGTCCTCTTACGAGACTTTACCATCATCATCACCACGAGACCTTCCTTCACGGAAGCGTTCTTAGGATACATCTGAGTTAGTAGAGGATGATGAGGATGGGGACGAGGAGGACGAGGACGAGGAGGTAGAGGAGAGTTCAGATTCTGATAGTAAAAGCGAGGACGCAGAGGACGAGGGTCCTACTGCAGAGGGCAAGGGTCCTGCTGTAGGGGGCGAAGGTCTTGCTGCAGGGGACGAGAGTCCCGGTATGAGAGTTGAGAGTCTTGGTTTAGGAGGGGATGAGGCTGTACCTGAGGGTCAGCAGCAGGTAGCCCCGGTTATGGAGACAACCATGGTGAGCCTCTAGGATTATATTATAGGGCATTGAGACGCTGGGAGATAGTGTCGAGGGAGGGCCAGATGCCTAGTATATTCGAGGTAGGTCAGGGTTCTGGATCTGTACCAGAGCCTGAGAGACCAGAGAGAGTGTCAGCACTTAGGCAACCCACACTCACTACTTGGATAGACCCAAAGGATGATAGGGTTTACATTGATGTTCCTGCTTACCTACCTTTTTTTTGGTACCAGAGGGTCTAGCAAGCAGCAGGGTTTTTTAGCATAAAGCAATTAGCAGAGCAGGGGGGATTATTTAGCCCATGTTTGGGGTTTGTGGTTTTATGGAGTGAAACCCATTGGTGAATAGAGCCTCTAGGATTATATTATTGGTGGGGGGGACTTTTGAGGCGCTGGGAGATTAGTTGTGTCGAGGGATTACCCATAGGAGGTGTAACTTTTTTTGTCGGAGGAGGGTGGTGAGTACTTAGGCGGAAGGTGCACCAGTAGACCAGTATGCCATGGTTTAATGAGTATATTCGAGGTAGGTCATATGGTTTGGGGGGTTCTGGTTCTGTACCAGAGGATGAGAGAAACAGTGAGAGAGAGAGTAGAGAGAGAGAGAGAGAGTCCGAGTTACTCGAGTGAGTAGTTTCGTTACTTAAAGCACCTTAGGCCATGCCCACTCTCCCTTCATGGAATTAAACCAAGAGTGGGAGGATGGTAGGGCCTTAATTGATGTTCCTGTTTTTTACCCAACTACCAGCACCAACCGTTCAAGAACACCGCCATCTCCTAAGTGAGTTCGTCTAAATGCAAGACTCCTCTATCTTGTGTTGGGTATTGTCATGACACATTGTGTCCCTTTGATTATTTCCTTTATTAAGATTTCTCTATAGTAGACACCATTGTGTTGTGATGATATCCATTCTCATTACGCCTCGCGTTTCCGCCTTGGCGGGGTGTGACAGATTGATTCATGATCATACGGTACGATTAGGGGAGCTATCACCTACTTTATTTAAGAGGTATGATATGGATATATGGGAGTTGTTTACAAGGTCAAAGGCAGTCAGGGATGAGATCTTCACCCAGAGATATCGACTTAGGAGCCTAGACCATGAGTAGGAGAGGGTTGCAGTGACTTTTGGAGCGATTTGGAGACCAGTATTAGCCTTGGAGTCGTGGGCAAGTCAGACGGATGCATAGAGAGCAGCTCTGTGGCATGCCATTGGTGATACACAGATAGAGAACCAGGAGTTGCGATTGCAGATCGCAGAGGAGACACGTGCACGGTTGGATTTGGCTGAGATTGTTGCTAGTATGAGGAGAGGGCATGAGCCAAGAGGAGATGTGTAAGATGTATGGGATTTGATTAGTAGTTTGTGTATATCACTAAACCGAGTAGTGTCGGTTAGTGTCGGTATTATGATTAGAAAAGTTTTTTTTTTAGTAGTAGTAGTTATGACTAATCCTTATTAGTCGTTAGATGATTTGTATTGAAATAGTTTTTATGATAGTGAAGGAAATTTTGTTCGATAATTTGATTTTTTTTAGTGATAAGCAGTATTTTTGTGTTATTATCGGTTAGATGGATAAGATCAGTCTTGTGAGCACAGTTACCCATGCGTGGTTGTGTTACGATTAGTCGCTCGTGTTAGGGCGGACACACATTCCTTGTGAGGGTTAGTGTACGATTTAGTTGGTATATTCCGTAAACTTGAAATATATTTGAGTTGTTTGATTATACCATTTCATTAGACAGACTAATAGGAATGTAAGAGACCGTGAATGGTCATGGGGAAAGTTGGAAGGAATTGTAGTGATCGAATTTGAAACATGATCATACTTTCTCTTGTGTAAGCTTTTGAGAGGTATCTTGACCTACCTAAGTGAAGTGAGATTTAAGGTACTCGTTGAGTATCATTGATTTGGAAAAAAGTTTAAAGCAAATAATGATGAGGTTTAGATAATGAAATGGACTTCCTAGAAAGGTAGAGCCTGGAGTGTTTGACCAAGTAGGGTTTACTTGGGGATTTTTAGTGAGTGTTGGAAAAAGAACCGTAGACGTTCTTGAGAAAGTAGAGTGTATGTCGTATTATGTAGGACACATAGCCTGTAGGGTTAGTTATGTTGGTTGAATAACTGAAAATTTTGGCGGTGCCAAATATGATAGAATAGTCATCACATTAAGGACTGGATCGTATTTAGACACCCGACTAAGACTGTGTGACCTAAGTTTGAAGAAATTGTGAAATTAAGGAGATAGAAGGAAAGACTATCGTGATTGTGTGAACGGACGTAGATGAACCATGAGAAATTATAGGAATTGGACCGTGGAAAAACTTAGTCTTTAGAAGAATCAGAAGAAACCTTGCTTGAAAAGACTAAACCCTAGTGATCTAATGTGATACGTCGAGGAATGGAATTTCCTATCGTTGTTGTGATTCGATGATTTGAGTTAAATTTTGGGGCGAAATTCCTTTAAGGGGGTTAGACTATGATAACCGGTAACTTGTCAAGGGTTAAGTATTATAAAATATTATAATTGTGTATTTTGAAGTCTTTTGACCTTGTCAATTTTCCTGATGAAAGATGAAAAGTTGACTTCAGTTGACTATTTTGCGTAAAACGGTTACGGTTTAACCAGGATTTTTAGAGGAGTCTTGAATTTCGGGATAGAATCACTTTTGATCCGTCTTTCCATTTTAGAGTATTTTTTTGGTATTTTAAATAATCCGGGAAGCTTTCCCGTGATCCCCAAAAATCATCACGCAGCGCGTACCGGCACGACATTTTATTTAGGTATAATTTTAATGATTCGGAAGTGTGTAATGAGTTTATTTATTTAAGAAATTAATGATTTTAAAAATGTTGGTTTAAAACATAAATCGTTTGTGTGTGATTTGAAAGTTGTCAGAAAACGGTCATTTTTGTAAAATTCGGTAAAAAGACTGTAACGGCCGTTAAAGTGTAAATTTTGAGCAAGTCAATTTTGACAAAGCTTATTTTGGAGATTTAAAATGTTTTTACACTTGTGAAGATGGTTCGGTTGAGTTTTATACAAAAATTCATGTTTTCGGTCCTGTCAGGCCGACAACGTCTAAATAAAAGTTTTTTTAGTAGATCAAGGTGATATGTGTCGTATAAGTGACCTAGATTTATGGAAAAGTGATTTTAAATGCAATGAGAATATTAATTAAACTTGGGTAACACTTTAAATCGTCAAACTTTGAGCTTTTAAGTAATCCCGACACGAAAAGATGAACCCGAAACCCCCTAGGATTCCATTTTTGACATGTAATAAGAAGAAGACAACAAGGCATATTTTTAGCCTTGGTTGTCCATGTATGGTACCACCTTTTGTCATAACCTCAAATATTCTTTCATTCTTATTTTGAAATCAAGCAAAACAAAAATACTCTCTCCCTTACCCTCTCATTTTCGGACGAGCACCAAAACAACAAGAAACATTTGATTTTGAAGATTACCAAGAATACGGGGTTAAAAGATCGATAGTGGGTCGATATTAGATAGACACGGGTTATAGAAAAAGGTTTTTGGGTCTCTCCTTTTTGCATCAAAATCGAACCGAACTCGCCAAAATTGTAAGTTTTCTAAATTTGATTTAAGTTGTACTTCTGTGCTTATTATGGTGTCTTAATACTAGTTGTACAAGTCGATCATCATAAAAATCGATTCTTAAAAACGAAAAGTGTATAAAAAGGGGTGTTTGTTTGCATCAAATTTGAACAAAAGGAAACAAGGGTTGAAAGTTTGAATATTTTGGTTGTGGTGGTATTTTTATAATTTTGTCAAAGTACTTTTTAGACTTATTTTGGAAGATGCTTCAAAATAAGCTAGTAAGGGCTTATTTGGTTTCGGTTTATGCGTCGGTTTTGGCCGGCCCAACCGTGTATGGTTTTAGGCTTCGGTGTCGGTCCGACGAGGGGTGGGCTTGGCCCACTTGGCCTCGGCTTATTTAATAAGCTCATGAGGAGCTTATGGTTTTGGCTTATTTGGTTTTCGGACTTGTTTGGTCTCGGTTTGGTTGAGCTTATAGATCGCTCATTTGGTTTTGGCTGCATGTTGACTTGTGATTTATTTTGAGTAATTTCGTATATTAAGCTTATAACTTATTTTAGTTTCGGCTTATATTTGACTTATGTTGGCTTTGGCTAGTATTTGGCTTATTAGTGACATATTAAGTCATGGCTTATTTTGATTTCGGCTTATGTTTTGGCTTGTTAAGCCTTTCGACTTATTAGATTTTCGGCTTATTTTGGTTAGGCTTATTGGGCTTAAAGCCCAATGATTATTGGTGTATGTATTGGACTTATTATAAAAGGATTTTGGACAATGTTGAATTATCGAGCTAAACTTAAAACCTTAATGAGCCGTAAGGTGCAATAGCAAAGAAGATGGTTAGTGGACTTGAATTGGACTTAGAAGTAAGTTGTGTTGAACTATCATTGAGCTTTCGGGCTCAAGAGGGGGAAAATTGATGTTTTGGATTTTGTAAACGGATGAATGGATTGATATAAGTTACGAAGGTAGAAAGGGATTTGAGTTGGACGACTTTGTTACGTTTGGGGATGGACGCGTTAAAAATATGAACTTTTGGTATTTTGGTAAAATGGTGGGAAAATTGTGGAAAAATAATAAGGTTTAGAAACCTTGGAAATGTTGTACAAATGAACAGGTCATGCCAAAATTTTGTGAAAATGTTATAATTAGAAATTATTTTGAAATAAATATTTTTGGTCAAAACGACTAAAGTACCAAAAATGGTGGCTTTTAACTAATAAAAAGGGGGTTAAGGTTGATTACTTGAGCGCGAACGTCATAGAATATGGCAAAACTTTATATTTATCTGGTTAACCCGATAAAAAGGTGAAAGTAATAATAAATATTATTGCTTTATTTAAAAGTATTGAATAGTTGTGTATATATATATATATGTATATATATAATATATATATATTTATATATATATATAAATTTATATATATTATATAATATTCATATATATATGTATTATATATTATATATGTACTGTACCATTTGATTACATATTATACATGTTCAATATATATAATGTATATACATGTACATTATATATATTAGTATATATATATATATATATTATTATATATATTATATATATATATTGACACATATATATGATACTATATTATATATATATAGCATATACATGTTATTATAACACTATACCATATATATATTATATATATATATTATATTATATATATATTGGATATATTGTTTATATATTATATATATATATCGGTATCGATTTTGGGAATTGTTGATTGTTTATCTTCGGTTTTGAGTTCTTATATATATAAATAATATTTTATAGTTATATATATATATATACATATATATTATATATATATACACTACACATATATATATATATTATTTCACACACACACACACACACACACAACACACTCACATATATATATATACATATATATATATATATATATATCGTATCGATTTTGGGAAATGTTGATTGTTTATCTTCGGTTTTTGAGTTCTTAACTCAATTCTTGTCAGATTTTCTAGGATTCTTTGATCGTTTGTCCCGTTTCGATGATGATCTATGTTTTGAATAAATGATGTTGATGTCACACTTAGCCCAAGTGTTTTGAGTCGTTTTGAGTAATTTACCACACAACTATAATATCGGGTAAGAGTTTTGTTATGAAATAACGGTTTTGGTAAAAGATAACGATTTTGTTACGAGATAACAGTTTTGGTAAAAGATAACGGTTTTATTATGAGATAACAGTTCTGCTATGAGATAACAGTTTTGGTAAAAGATAATGGTTTTGTTATGAGATAATGGTTTTGAGATAAAGAGTAAAGGTTTTGTGATAAGGAAAGAGGTTTTGGTAACGGGATTGAGAATCTTGGTGTGAGTAAAGACGAACACTTGTACAATAAGACAACCTTGTACAAATATTAATAAAGTGTCGTAAATGATTAGGTTGTGGCCGGGTACTGCTGTGCGCTTGCGTTGAGATTATTTGTGCGTTGAGTTTGAGATTTGTGCAGTTTGCATTATTTGCTATTGAGGTGAGTTCTCGTAGCCCTACTTTTTAAATCTTTTCAGTTCGGGGAAAATGATACTCAAATGTGTTTTGAACTGTTTTTTTAACTATGCGAAATGTGGTTTTGTTTTGGGACAAGATATGTGCTTATGACTGTTATATATGTTGTGATTTTACTTGCATGTATTGTGTTTGACGTGTCAAGGGTTGTGATTTGACTTGCATGCATTGGGATGCATGGCAGGGGTGATTGGCAAGGATTTGCCATGTCTAGTGTGGTCCTGCCCTAATATAGTGCTCCAGCTGGTAGGCCCTTTAGGTGCGTAAGTGACATATCGGAGTTGTGACTCTAAGAGCATTGGTATATGTTGTTTTCATGACTAGCGGGGATGCTAAGGCATGGTGATCGACTATCAGGAATGATTGGTCGTGTTACATAATTAGTGGGGATGCTAAGTCATGGGTTATTTGCATATATTCACTGTCATATTGCACTATTATCCACTGTTTTGAGATATTGGCATAGCTTTTGGTTTAAGGTCAAACCTACGAGCTCACCAACATTATTGTTGACGTTTTCGAGTATCATTTTCAGGTGTGTCAATTAAAGGTATGTGAATGATGTTGGAAGATCAAAGATGTAAACCCAAGGGGATTGGGTCAAGATGGTTTTTTTCTTTTTTTATTGTCAAGTCTTAACTTGTAAAATTAATGTAAATCCAAATTTATTTTCTTTGTAAATTATAAAGTGTATGATCTTGTATCTTGTGCGATGAATGGTATCATCGCATCCCGTATTTCCGCCACTGACGGGGTGTGACATGGTGGTCAATTAAGAATGAGGAAAGCTTGTCATACCATGCTCGGGGGGCCTGTTTGAGACTGTACAGAGCTTTCTTAAGACGATAGACGTGGTTAGAAAAGTCTGGATCTAGAAATCCATCTGGCTGACTTACAAATACTTCTTCTTTCAGTGGACCATTAAGGAAGGCAGTCTTCACAACCATCTGATATATGGGAAAGTTCTTGTGAGCCGCGTATTCCACGAACATTCTAACAGCTTCTACTCGTGCTACTGGAGCGAAGTCTATTCCTTCTTGTTGATTATAACCCTTTGCAATGAGACGAGATTTATTCCGAATAACTATATTTTCAGTATCCGTCTTGTTTTTCCAAAACCATTTGACCTTAATTACATTTCTGCCAACATGTAGTTTAACAAGTTCCTACACATCTAATCGTTTGAACTGATTAAGTTTATCTTGCATTGATTCAATCCAACTATGATCTAGCATAGCTTCCTTCATGTTTTTTGGTTCAGTAGTACTCACTGTGAGTGCATACATACACAACTCTGTATCGGTGTAGAGTCTACTACTTGTTGTAATTGGCTTGGAAGGGTCACCAATCACTTGTTCAATTAGATGAATTTAGTACATCTATCGGTGTAGCGATGTTGTTGGTAGAACTCATGCATGTTTGACGGGTCCTAATAGTTTGAAGATGACTCAGCTTCCTCAAACTCATGAGTTCCAAAGGAATGCATGGTAGTATTCTCATCAAGTTCGATAACGTCTTCTTAAATTTGTTCATCGAAATGAGTATCCAAGATTGGAGTTGAGGATTCTTGTGCAATTGGTTCTTTTGATGAGGATACTGTTTGAGGAGCATCATTATTTTCAACAATGATTAAAGAAAATGACAAAGTTCTTTTGATGAGGATATTGTTTAAGGAGCATCATTATCTTCAACAATGATTAAAGAAGATGACGAAGTGTCTTCATTATCAAGAGTATTTGCAGCGGAATTATCTGACACTTCTAGAGTTCTCGTTGCATAATATTCTTCATACAAAGGACCAAACAAGTTATTCAAGTCTTGTTGTGACGGTATTTTATTCATTTTTACTAATGAATCTTGAAAATTCAAGCAGTTAACACCGGGTCCTGAATTGTTGCATTCAAAAGCCATAGATGTGAGTTCATCAAATTTCACATGGATGGTTTCCATTATTTTCCTTGTTCTGCGGTTATAAACACGAACCCCCCTTGATGACTCAGAGTAACCAACAAAGATACCAATGTCTGCTTTAGGCTTCATCTTCCCAAGATCATCACGATCATTTGTCGGGTAACATAAGGAATCAAACACGTGAAAGTATTAAACATTGGGGTTTCTACCCTTAATCAGCTCATATGGTGTTTTATTATACCGAGTGTGTACAATAGAGCAATTTTGAGTAAAACAAGCTGTGGAAATTGCTTCAGCCCATAGGAATTCTGGTAGCTTTGAAAAGATAAGCATTGTTCTTGCAGCCTCGACAAGTGTTCTATTTCTGCGCTCAACAAAACCATTCTGTTGAGGCGTTCGAGCAATTGACGTGTGATGCAGAATGCCTAGCTTTTCATAATACGACTTCAGTGTTGCATTTTTAAACTCAGTTCCATTATCAGACTGGATTTTCAGGACTTGAGCCTTCATATTCCGTTGAATCTGATTAAGAAACTTCTTAATCATTTATAGAGTCTAATCTTTTTTTAAAGAAAAATACCCAGTATATCGAGAATAATCATCGACAATAACCAGAATATATCTTTTCCCATTAACAGTTTCAACCCTCAGTGGTCCGTACAAATCCATATGAAGTCATTCAAGTTTGGAATTTGTGCTTAGAACCAACTTAGATAGAAATGTGGCCTTTTTGCTCTTTCCTTGCTCACAAGAAGAACATAAGTGATCTTTGTCATACTTAAATCTCGGAAGCCCATCAACTAGATCATTTTTAGAAAGTTAATTAATGGTACTGAAATTTAAATGAGAAAAACGTCGGTGCCATAACCATGATTTTGTTGAAGTGGCTTTGGACATTAGGAAAACTGGAGATGAAGCCGCCATTTCAGAAATGGAGATGGTGTAGAGATTAGAGGCACAAAAACCAATAAGTAAATCTTCACCCTCTAAATTCCGTACAAAGCAAGTGTTTGAACGAAAGGCTACTTCAAGATCTCCATCACAAAATTGTCCAACCGAGAAAATATTGTGCCCGAGTCCTTTAACATAATACACGTGACATATGGTAAGATTGCCTTGAACATAATCTCCATACCTAGTGATTGTAACGAAGTTATCATTTCCAAAGCGGACTGTGCCCATGAAGTTCTAAACGAAATTTCTTAGCAGTTTAAGATTTCCATTCATGTGCTTTGAACATCCGCTATCAACAATCCAAAGGACAAGTTGAATCACCTGCATTATGTGAAACAAATTCGGATGGAAGAGTGGACAATTTAGCTACCCATTTCTGAGTGGTAACTGGTGTTTTAGAGTTTGTTCTATGACTAACACTACTCTTAGACACATGCAATGGTGTTTTGGAATTTGAGCTCTTGGGTGACCAATTAAAACATGATTGGTGTTCAAACCACTTTTGCCACTTACTACTTGTTTTAATCTTGTTTTTCATGTAAGTGTTAAGTGTCTGAGTTTGCCTAGATTCTGGAGTTAGTGGTGAAGCACGAGAGACCTTATCAGTTGCTTTTGGGGGTGTATCAACACTAAACCTATATTTCGCAACTACATGAGTATCTCCTAGCATACTAGATTTCGTGGCTACATGGGAAGTGAATAAGGTTCCTTTTACCTTAGAATTTGAAGACAACGCATAACGAGCAACACATTTATCATGAGAAATCATAAAAACATCTTTGCCACAAGAAACACATACAAGATTTGAACCATCATGAACAACATTTACAGTTGATAACATCAAATATTTAATACTTTTATATATCAAATTTCCGCGTTTGTTGTCTTGCATTATATCATTTTTATATGAATTCGGTACTTAATTCATTTATATTTTGAATTTAGGTAATTAAAGGCATTGGAATAAAAAAAGGCGAGAAATGGCCAAAAATAGTACAAATACTAATGTATTTAGTAGAGGTACTATAATCATTGGATGGCTACTAAATTTCCCCAGGAAGCAACTTAAGAGCCAAATGAAGAATCGTACCACTACTATATTATTTAGTAGGGGTACTATATTTGTAATGATAAAAGATATTGATTTATCAAGTTTAGAAGAAATTACGGCGTAACTGACCCGCAGGAGTTACGCCGTAATTAATTATTGCAGAAGAGATATTTATGCTGACTAAGGGTTACAGCGTAACTGGTTCAATTTAATTACGCCGTAACCAATTTTAAACACTAAATGATGAAATGTTGCATCAAAACGGTTACGCCGTAATGACGACTCATCCAGGGACTAAAGGTGTTCATTCTTTAATATGTTTCGAGGATTAAATGAATAAACTTCAGCTACGATGGAGGGCCATATTTTCCAAAGTCCTAAAGATGTATTTTAGTATAAATAGAGATTGAATGTGATGATTTATTCATATATATCATTGGTTCTATTTGGTGGATTCAAGCGACAAGAAGGAAAAGACAAAAAGGGTTTTATCCCTTTTTGTCCAAGTTCAACGCAACAAAAAGAACAAGCAACCAACCAGGTTGCTTAATTTGGGTATAGGGTGAACTTTTCGGGGTTTGTCACGGGATCCAACTAGAAGTCCAGGAGCATTATTTCAGCATGATTTGTACATGATTCCTCAACTATTACAATTTGATTTTAATCATTTATTTTTAATGATTTATTTGATCTTGGCTTAATTTGTTGATTCTTGATATTTATTATGCTTAATATTTCTTCTGGCGATTTAAATTGTTAATTATTCTTTGTTTATTTATATTTGATCTCTTTGTCCGACCATTGTTTTATTAGATATCTTTATTGTCTGTCATTAATCCCTGAGTTTTAGTTGTATTGAGGGTGGTTTAGATCCTGTTAATTGTCGTACTAGGCAAACCACTAAACTTAGGATTATCAAGGTACCAAGATAAGTTGACATATATCCCTAGTGTAGTAATTAATTTTATTATCGCCTTTATCACTTTAAATACTTAAAATATAACACCCTATATTTTAGAACAATGTACGACGTTGATAAAGTCGCTATTTATTTTTTTGTATTGTATGCGTTTGTTTTTAATGGAAATCGTTAAGTTAAATCGCGTAAGCAAGAAATAATCAGTTAACGTAAACGGCATACAAGGCAAAATAAGTTTACGTCAAACAAGGGTTAAGTAATTATTTTGAGGATAATTATTAACATTACACAAGTTATTTTATCGGATACGTGAAAGTGTTTACGTTTCGCGATAAATGACAATTAGGTTTTCCCCGGAACCCTAAAAATTAACGTACGCTTCAACAAATACCTACGTTTTTATACAATGATCAAAGTTTATAAAACTTTATGCATATGTATATATATACACATTTCATATGTTTATACAAGATAACAAATACTTTACAAAATAACAAAGACTTTACAAGTAAACTTTTAAATAAAAACTACACATTTACATTTAAATTACTTATACTTTCTTTTATGAAAATACAAGTAAACATATAAAAGAAAAGAAAAATAAGCTAGGAACATCATCCCTTGAAATCATGGGATGATTCCCATTAGGAGGAACACATAAACATTAGCCATTAAGTCCTTGTTTCCCTCCTCCCTTATCCCCTTGACCCACGGCAAGAAGACCCCCCCCCCTTGGACTTTCTAGTCAAAGTAAGAAACTAGCAAATATCTTATACCTTCTCCTATAAATACATGCACTCTTAAGTAAACTTTTCATACACTTTCACTTATAAAAATCACACTCTTTTCTCTCTTTTGCTCTCAAAACCCACGGCATATATAAGCCATCTAAACAAATCATACAAAATTTTTCTACAATCCATGCAAGCCTATACACATCAATCCTAAGACACACTAAGGTGTTTACAAGCATTGGTTCTTCATTTGAAAGGATTTAAGAAGAAAAGGGAAGATTAGAGTTTCAAACCTAATCTTGGGTTTTTAAGCTTGTAAGCTTTGGTTTTGAGTCTAAACACGGGTTTAGCACTTATTTCTCATCTCATACATCATCTCTAAGGTCTTCCTAATTCCTTTATACTTTTTATTATCATTATTTTATGTGTAATATGTTAATTATGGCTAAACTACCACTTAGGGCTGTTTTAATTCGAATTTCATACAGTGGGTTTGACCTCATATAAAAATAATACGCCTCATGACGATTCCAAAATGATAAGAAACTTGTCAAACGGATTTATAACGAAAAAGTTAGAGCGAAAACGAGGTATATATTCGAGGTATAAAAATCCAGCATTTGTTAAGTTAGTGGTTTCTGTCAGGATTTTAAGATGGTATTTGCGGCACTTTCGAGTCCGTTTCGGCCTTCGGCCGAAACATGAAAGTCGTTCGGAAGGTCGTTTTACTTCCCCGCGAGGTTCTTTAACGCTTAGTTTTTGAGTTTTAAAGCACAAGAAAAGAAAAGAAAAGAAAGTAAAAGAAAGGTAAATGAAAGAAAGTGAAGGAAAAAGAAAGAAAGTTAGTC
>BQNB010091655.1:0-26815 GCA_026074375.1 Tanacetum coccineum
ATAACTCCTCATTCTCTCATTTTATCTGATGATGTGTTATTTTATATACTTTTTCGGGGTCGTTTAACCCTTTAAATCGTGCATTTATGCCCAAAATAGGTACTTAATCGTTCCTTTTCAGGTATTTCTCATTTGAAAGAATTACACATGACTTGGGCTCATTTAGAGAAGAAACGGACAAGACTACAGACCTACACCAACATCACTCAAGATAATGTTCTCAGCAGCTGGAGACGACGTCACCGATACAACGTGATGCTGTTACAATGAAGACCAAGACGACATCACTGGATCTCACAACGGCATCAGAGTACACAACCCAACCTATTATCTAGAATATTCTTTATCACGATGGCGTCACGACTAAAACGCGACGCCGTCACATCGATTTTCCTATATACATAAACCAGAATTTAGGGTTTTGAGTGTGTAAGTTTAGAATAAAAAGAGGGTACGAACCCTAGTTCGTTTAGCAACTGTTAGGGACGATTTTAGGACCTAAAAACCCTATTGTACTTCCTCCAACTCATGTTTTAATCAAGTAAGGTTTACATAATCATTTAATATGTCTTGTTGTGTGATTATTTATTGTTCTTGATTTATCTTTAACATGCTTGGCTAAACCTCCTATTATGTTTATTTATGATTGTATGAAACCTAGAATGCAGATCTTAGTGGTGTTACTTCTTGTGATGGATGTGCATGTTAGGTCTTAGAAAACCAGCTTTTGTCTGTATCGCTGTTGATATGTCTAGGAAAACATGATTGTGTAGAAATGATACCATTGAGTAACAGTCTTCATACTACCTTACTCCCGTATTCATCCTAGAAACATTCGATTTATTACGTGAATAACGAACTTTTGATTTATTCTCAATTATGTTCAAAGCCTCTCTAGTCGTCTTACTCAAAAGATTTCCACCCGCCGCGGCATTTAAGGAGTCTTGATCATTCTCGTTTAAACCGTTATAGAAGGTATCAACTTGAGTTAACTCCGTAAATCCGTGGTGAGGACAAGCTCTAAGCATTTCCTTAAATCGTTCCCATGCTTCACTAAAAGTCTCCTCGAATTTTTGTGTAAAACGAGAAATTTCATTCTTTAAGTGAGTGGTTTTCGAAGGAGGGAAAAATTGATTCACAAATTTGGTTACGAGATCCTCCCAAGTCAAGATCGAATTAGGTGGTTCTTTCTCGTACCAAACTTTAGCGGCCCCCTCGAGTGAATATGGAAACATCATTAGCTTAATAACATCGTTCGGCACATCTCTAAATCGTAAAGTCGAGGTAATCCTTTTGAAACTATTAATATGAGCGTGGGGATTTTCCCTCTCATAACCGTGAAACGGGCTAGCTTGAACTAGTTGTAACAAATTCGTTTTAATCTCAAAATGATCCGCATTAATTTATGGTAAAATGATAGCTTCTTCATACCCTTCCGTGGGTGCACGGAGTAGCTCTTACATTGTACGTTCCGCCATTGGTGCAACTTCAACGATAGTACGACGCTCAGGTTCGACTACGTTTGGAGCACGTCCTCTATTTCGACGTCTCTGAATGGTTACGGGTGAATTATTTGGAAAAATTGAATTTCTAATGCGCATGCACTAATCAAACAAATAAAGAGAGAAAAATATATATACAAAAATATTTTTGTTTTACCAAATAATCAACAAACTTAGAGTAACTCCCTTAAGTAAAATTTGCAAACGGGGGACGTAGTGGGAGCGAATCGCCTTAAAAATGTTTATCCCTTTAGGTCGTAGTTTCGTGGAATAACCCTCCTAATAGCTTATTTCTCAAAAGAGGTGCGCCTTTTTCGTAAGTGACACAAGACGGTAAATTTTTGAATCTTAAGTTCGGGAACTTATTGATAGAATATTCACAAATTCTCAGTAAGAAAATTAAATTGATGTGTATTTTAGATTTTAAGAGAACAAAATAAAAATCGAAAAATTCGGAAGAGCAAATATTTTTTGACTTTTTGTATTTATTTAACTTCTACTTATAGTAAAAAGAAAAGAAAAAAAATATATTTTTTTACTTTTTATATTTTTTAATTTTTTGTATTTTTTATTTTTTCAAAAACGTAACTTTCGAAGACGAAATGTTCTCCAAATCACGATCGACAAATTCAAACGAGAGAATCTTAATCACAAATCCCCGGCAACGGCGCCAAAAACTTGATACATTCGATAATAATACCAAAGTATAGAAAATTCCTAAACTACCCTTGAGGACAAAGGTAGTAGGAAAAATCTTACAAAAATACTACACGTTTAACCGGTAAGTGATTACCGGGTCGTTTTTCCAAAGACTTATGAAATTGAAACCTTGTTTGTTATTTGGACAATGACTTGCATTGGTTCGAAGATGATTGTTTTCTAAAATCCTAATAAAGAGCAAATAAAAGCACAATTAAAGCTAACTATGAAAAATGTTAACGGGATTAAAAAAAACGCGACAAATAAGCAAATGAACTAAAATTAAACCCTAAATGCTTTTCTAAACATTTTCTAATCCTATTTGATTATTTGAAAAGAAAAGGCTAAGGAAATTCTAAAACGAGGGTGTTTAAATCTTAAAAATGAAGAAAACGAGAACGGGGATCGAATCCCGTTCTTTAAAAATTAAACTTTCAAAATATTAACCCTACGAAAGTATATTTCAACCCTAAGCCTAGAATATGATAAAAGAAAATTTTATAAAAAAAGAAAATTATTTTTCTATTTTTTATGATTTTTTAAAGTTTTTAACAAAATTAATTCACAAAAAATATAAAACTATAAGCTAAAAATCGTAAAAAATTTCTAAAAATAGTCATGATAAGCAGGATGTAGGAAAATTAACAAATCCTAAAGAGCTAAACTAAATAAGCCAGAAAAAATCAAATAAGCACTCGAAATGCTTATTATACTTAAAACTCAAAATAGGGTTAAAAGGATTTAAAACGCACCTTAGGACGTAAAAGTCCCAAGGGCGCAGTGGTTAGTGTGGTGTGTGTTGAGTGTTATGAAAGGGTTGAGGGAGGTCGAGGCTGTGAGTTCGAGCCTTGCTCACTCACAATTTCCCTCCTTCCCCTTTTTTTATTTTTGCTAAAACCTAAAAAGCAAAGTTATAAAGCAGATAAAAATAAGCTATTTTTGTGAAAACAACTTTTTTTTAAAGTAACTAATAAGCTAGTAAACAGCTTAAAATTCAGACAGAAAACACTTAACTTTTTTTTTACTTTTTTCATTCAAAGCTTAAACTACTAACAAGCTGAAATAAGCTAAGGACTTAATAAGCTATAAGCACCCTATAACTAATCTAACAATCTAAGCAACTAATAAGCAAAAAGATTAAGCAATAAGCTGAAAATCAAATTAAGCACTTATAAGCAGATAGGAAACCAAACAGACTGTCTAGCTATTTTTGAGCTTATTTTTAAGCATGAAAATAGAACCTTATGGAAAATTAGCTTATACCACCTTAAAGCTCAGCTTGTAAGCTACTCTAAACAACAAACCATAAGCATTTTGAAATCCAATTAAGCTAAGAAAAAGCACAATGAAAAAGCTACTTAGGCTATTTTTGATATTTTTGGTTTTTCTATGAAAAGCTAAAATAAGCTAGAACCTAACCTAAATAAGCTATGAACTACTAAATATGAACCTAATAAGCTAGTTAAGACAGAAACTAAACAAAAACTTATGGCAATAAGCTAAAAATCACAAATAAAAACTTTGATATAACTGTTAACCAAAAAGTCCCTTAGGTAACTTTGAGCTTATTTTCCAATAAGTTAAAGGATCCTTATGGACTTTTGGCTTATACTACTTTAAAGTTTGACTAATAAGCTACCTAAATCTATTCTTAAAAGTATTTTGAAACTCAAATGCTTAATGAAAAAGCTTAATGAAAAAGTTGTCTATGCAGTTTAACCAAACTTTTTTGTTTTTAAATGAAAAGACAAAAAACTAATTTTAAGCTCAAAAACAGATGACTTAATAAACTTTTTAAAACAAATTAAGCTAAAACAATATGAATCTTACCTACAAACTATTTGAATACTAAAAATTAAGGCCTAATAACTACTCTAACCCACTGAAAATTAAGATTGAAAAAGTCATTTTGTCTGTTTTACTTATCTGATGCAGTTGACAATAAAATGAACTAAATTCAATTCTAACAAATGCAAGCCTAAAGCTTTGATTCCTACCACTTTAATCAAGCAAATCAAGAGCAATGAAAGCAATTACATTCACTAGAACAGATTTTAACTTAACCACTAGAGCTAAACCAAATATCTAACATGATAAACTATATTCAAAACTTCAAATCCTAACCTCATAAACCTCTATAATAGTTTTGAGTTCAAAATAGAGGGACTTAAATAATAGTCCATTGGACTAGCACTAACTAAAGTTAGTGAAAGTCTAAGTTAGAACTGCTTGACCCAAACACTCCTTAATTTCACTCAAGTCCATATTTAGCTTATTAAAATAAGAATTTATGATCAAAGTCTAAATACCATAAATCAATAAGCTTATAACAAACATAATAAGTAAATTTAAACTACTGAATAAGCAGAAATGATAAGCTACAAGATTATGCTAATATTTTTAGTTTTTAACTGTTTTAAGACAAATAAGTGCATACTAAGATCTTAAACTAACAAGCTAACATATTGAGCATCTAACAACTATATTAATCATCAAATAAGCTAATCTAAACAGAAATAAGCTATTATTAAACAGTAATAAGCTAAAAATCAATTTTAAGCTACAAAATGTAAAGAGAGGACTTACAACTGCCTTTGCATAAAACAAGGCTTATAAATGCTCTTTTGAGCTATCAACAAGCTTTAGCTTATCAAATGATAAGCTGGTATGGTCCTGGAAGCCCTTCTATTGATGGGTTCCCTTCCTTAATAAGCTGAGTGTCAATAAGCTCATTAAGCTTTAAGAGCTTTAATGAGAATGTTGCTAGCTTAGGTAGTGTAAATAACAGCTTATTAAGAGCTTAAAAGAATAGTTGAGAACTTATTAAACCATTTTGCTTTTAAAGTAAACTGAATCCAACACAAGATTAAAAGTAACTTCAAATTTTATTAATGAAATATGAATTAAAATGCTTTTAAACGAAGATTACAAAGACTTAATTGACTATAAACTAGAAAATTACAATAAGCTAAAGTTATTTTTACACTACTCCTAAATTAAGCTAGATGATAATGTGAGTGAAGGATGTCTTGTATTTATAGGCTTGAGAGAAGCTTCTAGTCTTCAACACACGCTCCTGCTTGCTCTGAACTTGACCTTTCAATAATTGCCAATCACTGGATCCCTTGTCTTAGCTGTTAGATTAAAAATGTGATCACACAGATTACCAACGTGGAAATCCGTGTGTCAGAGGCCTTGTGCTTCTTTTGGCTTGTTTTTAGTGTAAATTTCCTATCAAGGTGTGTTTCTTTTGAGTCCACCGTGTCATTCCTTGACCTAATTGACCAATCATGAGCCTCTTGTGACATCTTTGATGCTGACAAGGAGCTTGGTACTAGCATCTTCTTGTGGCCATGTCAATTTGAGCTTGGGAGGGTTAATTGTATTTTAATTAAGTTAAAATGAGAAGGGTGAAATAGGGGAGACGGTGAACAGTAAAACTGTTTTTCCCGCCCCCTAATTTTATACGTTTGTGTTTGACTGAGGGTTATTGGGTGTTGACTTGGGCTTTTCATTTATAAAAGAATTGGGCCGGGTGTATATGGTTTTGGGTTTGGTTATATAGAGTTAACGACCGTTAGTCTCTTAATAAAAGAGGACTAACGATGTTAGTGATTTTTGGGACTTTTGGTGAAAATGGTTTAACATTAAGGGTATTTTGGGTATTTAAAGGATTTTTGTCTTTTGTGGGTTGACCATTGTTGACCATGGGTTGACTTTGTTGACTTTTGCTAGAAATTACCAGCTCTTGTACACTCTATCCGTTCCCGTGTTCGTGTTTGTCCGGTTTTGACCATTTTCTTGTGATTTTTGCAATATCCGTACCTACACATCACAAATGACAAAACAAGCAATATACAAGCATAATTTGAACAATTTGTTCATTTTAGGGCCATTTTTGGTATAAAAAGGATATGTGATTTCTCACATATCATATACCTAATGGCAAGTAGGCCCCAATATCATGTTTAATGTCTGCCTTTATGCACGCTTCCAAGAGGATCCCAAAACCTCTCATCTTGAAGCAGTTAAGCGTATTTTCCGATACATTAAAGGCACTACCTACTTAGGATTATGGTATCCTAAGGGGACCGGCATAGAAACCGTAGTATATGCCGACTCTGATCACGTGGGATATTATGTGGACCAAAAGAGCAATAGCGGTATTTGTACATTCGTAGGATGTTGTCTAACATCTTGGTTCTCAAAGAAACAAACCGCTCTTGCTATATCCATAAGCGAAGCCGAATACGTAAGCGCCAGAATGGCATGTCAACTAGGGGTGAGCGCGGTTCTAGAACCGCACCGAACCGAACCGGAACCACGAAAACTGAGAACCAAAAATCTCATTCCATAGGAACCGAGAACCGGACCGAGAGGCATTCTCAATTCTAGTTCGGTTCTTGGGTTCGGTTCGGGTTTCTCGGTTCTTACCCATTAGAACCGATTTATGATAGCTGTGTGTTAACATTATGAATAATTTCATTTAACTAATAGACTTTACATTAAAGATATGTTTCCATTTCCATGATAGGCACCAAAAACATTATTTCTGTTACAACTTATAACTTCCAGCCCAGTTAATACAAAACAAGTTACAACTTCCAGTTAATACAAAACAACTTACAAGTTACAACTTCCCTAGTTAATACAAAATACAGGAACATAAAACATGAGTTGTAAGTTGGAAACTTGGAATAGAAAGTTTAGTACTTCCATAGTTTCATTTGTTCACAAAAAGCATTCCATAACTTCCAAGTTTTCTTAATGAACTTTCTATCCCAAGTTTTGTTCCCCTTTCTCTAGTTCATATTCCATGTCTTTTACAATCTCGTCGTCATTCAGCAGGTCTTCAAGGCTATCTACATTTATCGGCTTTCTCGACTTTCTCACCCAATCTTACGTGCAAATTAAAGCCTCCACAATTTTAGTTGACAATGAAGTTCTATAAGGGTCTAACACACGTCCACCCGTACTAAAAGCAGATTTAGAAGCAACAATTGAGATTTGAATTGCTAATATATCTAACACAATAAAAGAGTATATAAACGATAATGTAAGACATCAATTTAAAAAGTGTAAACATGTAAATGTTATGTTAAGTAAAGTGTGATTACCTCTGGCCATTCTTGCGACAATTGGGAATCGTGGACCATTTACTTTCCACCATTGAAGAATGTCAAAGATTTGTCCTTTACGTAATTCAACCTTAGGCTCTTTAAGGTACCTTTGTAACTCCGTTTCAGGTTCAATTGAGCTAGTATCATTTCCATTATAAAAATCATTATCTCCATGACTAGGAGACGTAGCTTCATGCTGCATTGACTCACACATACCCGAACTCGAGCTATGAAAACCACACCTTTCTTTGCACATCTCAAATAGCACACCCATTCTTTCCTGAACCTCGTCCACCATATTCGACACCATCTGCTCAAGGTCTTTGTTACTGATAGGGTTCTCCGGTGTAATATCATACCTAATAATTTTTCTAAACCCATGTGCAATCAATTGAGACTTCATGGTCGGATCTAACAAAACAGCAAAGTACATGAAATCGTTGATTTCTAATAAATTCCCCCAATATTGTTCGTATTTTGATCTCATTTTAGTAGCCATAACTTTGAAAGCAGGTTTTGCTTGCCATTTACGAAGATGGGTGTCTATATCAAGAATCTCACCAAAGAACAAATGAGCTAACGGTTTAGTAGAGGCTGACATTCTTTCGGTTTTTACTTTGGTTGGTGCTTTTCGTTTAGAGCCTGTTGTCTTTCTTTTGGCTTATTTATCAGCATTCTTTTCAACACCCAATTCTAAATCTGTGTTACCGAGATCGATTTGTGTTGAATCTAAAGCTTCCTAAACATATAGATTATACAAACAAATGAGACATTATATATAAATATGATCAGTGGGACATGCATTGTGCAAATATAATATCATTTGATTAGTTAAACATAATATCATACGATTCTACATTTCTAGTTTTCTACTATGATCAAAATATAATAAACTATTAATGTGATTAAAAGAACTTACTTCCTTTTCCATGGTTGCTTTTAGATTTGTTTCTTAAATGTTAAAGAATACATGAGAGATTTGATATCTTGATTGTTGTTGTGCTGCTGTAACTTGTGCCTTTAGTTTAGGTATAAAAAAGGGAGTACCTGACCTAATGTTACGTGGTTATGACCACAACCACATAATTTATGGTATCATGGGCTTCATGACTCTTTTTAATAAAAGGAGTCAAATCCCATAAGATAAGACCATAACTGTTATGGACTTATGGCAATATGGCATAATATTTGTAAGTGTTCGGTTCCTTCGGGTCTTAACCGATACCCGTCGGTTTCAAACCGAACCGACCGAGAACCAAAATTATCAATATTGAGGAACCGGAACCAAAACGCAATGCTAAAATTCGGTTCAGGTTGGTTCAGTTCTAGTTCGTTTCGGTTCGAAACCGCGGTTCTCGGTACATATGCTCACCCCTAATGTCAACAAGCATTATGGATGAAACAAGCTCTCATCGACTATGACATTCGGCTCAATGACGTCCCAATCACGTGCGACAATAAAGGCGCGATTGACCTTAGCAAAAACCTAGTGCAACACTCGCGGACTAAATACATCAAAATTCGTCACCACTTTCTTTGGGATAATGTCATCGCCGACATCCTCACTAAACCCCTTAAACGTGAATCGTTTAATTATCTTCGTCTTGGTTTAAGAATGATGGAACACATTCCATAAATCGTTCTCTTCTTTTCTTCTAGTCTCGATTCTAGTCCGTGTTCCATTCCGTGTCGTGACAACTTAATTACTTCATCCGAAGTATTTTAAGTATTTTTAATTCACGAAATACAAATTAAAACATCACCCCTTTTAAAATTTTGGTCCAAATCTTTGTCCCCCTCCACTGGAGGCGGCCCCCGTAAATAGGGCGGCCCCCATATCGATATGAGACTGCCACCAGTCAGACCACTTATATTTGCACTCTCATCTTGACAAACACAAAACCAAACATACCCCCTTTCTACAAACCTATGACGAAACACATCCAAAACCCACCAAATCTTAAAATAATCCATAATAACTAAAATTGAAGATCAAATCAATATTAATAATCAATCCTAACATCATAAACATCATTAATTGTATGTCATTTCATCAATTTTTCTTAATCCGAGTCTAGGGTTCAATTGAACAAAAAACAAAAAACTGGGGATTTTATTTTTTTATCTTGTTTAAGTGCAATTAGAACTATAATAATGTAATGTATAACTAATTTGCTTCCCGTAGACTTAGGTTTTGCATAATTGAGTGTGCTTGATAAACATTTTTTACAACAAAAACCCAAATTTCTTTTTGAAATTCTTCACGTTAGGAACACCATAAAAATGTTTTATTGCATTGTTAATACACTCTAAAAATGTTTTTGCATTCATGCATAGTGATCTCATGAACATCATTCAAAATATTTAATCAATGAATATTTTTGACTTGTTTGGATGAGCAAAAGTGAATAAAGGAGCATTTGGGTTAACTCATAGGTTTTTGATTTAGAGTCGAGTTAGCCGCAACTCCACATTTGTTGCATATAGGCACACACTAGACATCTCTTTGAAAGACAATCGAAAATTGAGAATAACATATACTAAAATCCTTTTATTATTGATTAGGTAAAGAAGATGCATACAAATGATGAGTAAATCCTTACAACAAAACTCTATACACACCATCCTTTTAAAAGATGTTATCTCTAAAAATATCTAATCGATCAATCCATGAAGGTAGAATTGTTAATACAACATTCGATTCTAAAGAAAACTTGGAAGAGACTCTTCACAAAGTAGGACTTAACCCATTCCTCCACTTAAATGGAAAATTTTATCCAAAATTCATAATCAAACTTTATCAAACATTCGAACTTGTTTTAATTGATGATCTCTGGGCCATATTCTTTGAAATAAATGGAAAAAGAACATTTGTGTCTTTTAGAGACTTTGGAACACTACTTAATCTTCCTTTTGAAGGACGTTGTTTTTATAACAATGAATGGTCTCTTAAGTCTATCCTTCATCATAACTCTTCTCCAACCAAAGATCCTCTTTATAACAAACTAGTTCATCCTACCTCAATAATCTGCAACATCACTAAAAAGCGTCTGAACGGCTTCAAGTTTGAATTTAAGGATCCATGTAATCTCTTCACTGAAGAGATTTGTCATTATATAAAAATGGCACATATTCTTATTCGCGAGAACATTATGTGCACCGTTGATATTGACAAAGATCACTTGTCGGCTTGTGAAGCCTATACGCTCTATTGCATAACCTCTTCCACCTCATTCAATATTTCTCACTTTATCATTAATTGAATAAATGATTTGAAGCATCGCCCTAATGGCATCTTGCCATACGGTCTTTTACTCTTAAAATTTCTCGACATACTAATCGGTTACTCCCTAAATGATCATAAATACATCTCTCACCCAACAAAAATGAATCCTCTATCTCATTTCTCAAATGTGGAATTTCTGGAAGATGTTCGGTGTGCCCATCATAATCATAATAAGTAAATTAGATGTTACACAAGAACCAAATGTAACACGATTACATGTTAGGACAACTTTGTCTGTAGAATTGAACTAGATATTATTATGACATATTCTAGTACGCGTATAACTTCTTTTAACTATATCTTATGCTTCTTCTTGCTCAATATGTATTATCTTAATTGCATGATGGAATTAGGTAGATTATCCATTTTATTTGGTACTTGACTAAATTAGTTAATTCTTGAGAAATAGGAGTTGTTGAACCAATCCTCTCTAGTCTTCTCTTTTCTGCACAAAATAGAAAAAGAGGGAATTATGGAAAATTTCATAACCCCTAGAAAACAGCCCCCGTAAATAACATGCGCCCCCTCATATATCTGGGACCACCCTCCCATTTACGGGACCGCCCCTAGTGGTCACAAACTTTTTACTGTTCCCTCTTTTTATACTATCTTTGACCATCCTCACACTAGACTTTTCTGGTCTTTCTCTGTTTAGCAACGCAATTTTTGAAATCTCTATTACCCAACACCATGATTTTCAAAAACTTCTTCTCCAATCCCATTATATAAACCCTCAATCTTCTTTACTCTTCATCATCTTATCACTTCTTCTCCTACTCTTCTTCATCTATCATGTCTTCTTCTCGAAAATCATCTTACGACTACTCAAGACGACACCAAATGTCTATAATAGACACTTGGAGACACAACACTTTTCTACCACCTTCACCTCCTCTTTCACCCAACATTTCGCCACCACATTCTCTAAATATTACCAATCCTCCATATCCAACCTCTCAACCACCATATCAAACTAAGGAGCAAATCGTGAATGGACTAAATTAACTTCATCACCTATCCAATATCATTGAAACCGAGATTCAATGTGTAGCAAATGCTTCTATACAATCTCCTTCGTCGCCACCTTCACCGTCAACAACCATAATTCACACCGCCATAAACGACCAAGTCACATTTCATTCCAGTTTTTGTCATTGTTTCATGTACACCCGAACTCTCTTTCATAAGTTAAGAGATGACATTCATCGTCTTGAGTCCCTCCTCACTACTCCACTAACTCAAGGTCATGTTCTACCTAACAATGTCTCACCAACCTCTCCTCTATCACCTCTACATTAATGATCATCCATCCTTTAGTTAAAGCATCTCTTAGACATCAAGAATCAACTAGTCTAGCTCTAGTTTTGGATATCTCTTTATGTTATATTTCTATGTTTAATTTCTAGTCTTGTAACATTCATGCTCTCAAGTATAAATTTGCTTTATTATTATGAATGAATGGATTTCTATTATTAAGGGTGGTTTGCATGTATATTTTTAGGTGGCTACTTCTTTTCTATTAAGCCATATCTTGCTATATATATTTGTCATTATGTTGCTACAAGTTGGAATATATATTGCACTTGCTTTCTCTAACTCGGTTTTATACGAAACTAGTTCATCAAAGCCAATAAACTACACATCACTATAAAGCATCTAAAATGGCTTCAGTTCTGAATTTCGAGGATCCATGTAACTCTTCACTAAAGATATTTGTCAATATCTAAAAACGCACATAAATCTATCGCTAGAACATTATGTGGCACCGTATGTATATTGACAAAGATAACTTGTCGAGCTTGTGAAGCCTAAATGCTGCTACTGCATAACCACTCTACCCTCATTCAATATCTCTCACTTTATCATAAATCGAATAAATGATTTCAAGCATAGTCCTAATGGTATCTTGCCATACGGTCTTTTGCTCTTAAAATTTCTAAACAAACTAACCGGGTACTCCCTGAATGATCATAAATACTTCTCTCACCCAACTAAAATTAGTCCTCTATCTAATCTCTCAAATGAGGAATTTTCGAAAGATGTTCGATGTGCCCATCATAACCATCAGAATTAATTAGATGTTGCATAAGAACCAAATGTAACACAATTACACGTTAGGACAACTTTGTCTATAGAATTGAACTAGATATTATTATGACATATTTTAGTATGTGTATAACTTCTCTTAACTATATCTTATGCTTCTGATTGCTCAATATGTATTATCTTAATTGCATGATGGAATTAAGCTAGATTATCCATTTTATTTGGTACTTGACTAAATTAGTTAATTCTTGGGAAATATGAGTTGTTGAAACACAATCCTCTCTAGTCTTCTCTTTTCTGCACAAAATAGAAAAAGAGGGAATTCTGGAAAATTTCATAACCCCTAGAAAACAGCCCCCGTAAATAACATGTGCCCCCTCATATATCTGGGACCGCCCTACCATTTACAGGACCGCCCTCAGTGGTCACGAACTTTTTACTGTTCCCTCTTTTTCTGTATCTTTGACCATCCCCACACTAGACTTTGCTGGTCTTTATCTGCTTAGCCATGCAATTTTTGGAATTTCTATCACCCAACACCATGCTTTTCTTGAACTTCTTCTCCAATCCCATTATATAAACCCTCAATCTTCTTCACTCTTCATCATCTTATGACTTCTTCTCCTACTATTCTTCATCTATCATGTCGTCTTCTTGAAAACCGTCTTACGGCTACTCAATACAACACCAAATGTCTAAAATAGACACTTGGAGACACAACACTCTTCTACCACCTTCACCACCTCTTTAACCCAACATTTCGCCACCACATTCTCCAAATATCGACAATCCTCCATCTTCAACCTCTCAACCACCAAATCAAACTATGAAGCAAATCATTAATGAACTAAATCAACTTCATCACATATCCAACATCATTGAAACTGAGCTTTAACGTATAGCAAATGCTTCTACACAAACTCCTCTGTCGCCACCTTCACCATCAACAACCATAATTCACCCCGCCATAAACGCCAAGACATCATTTCCATTCCCGGAGTTTTTTGTCATGTTTCCTGTAGCACCCGAACTCTCTTTTTATAAGTTACGAGATGACAGTCATCGTCTTGAGTCCCTCCTCACTACTCCACCAACTCAAGGTCATGTTCTACCTAACAATGCCTCACCAACCTCTCCTCTATCACCTCTACATTAATGCTCATCCATCCTTTAGTTAAATCATCTCTTAGACATCAAGAATCAACTAGTCTAGCTCTAGTATTAGGCTGTCTCTTTATATTAATTTCTATTGTTAATTCTAGTTCTTTGTAACATTCATGCTCTCAAAGTATAAATTTGCTTATTATTATGAATTGAAAGGAAAGATTTCTATCATTAAGGGTGGTTTGCAAGTATAATTATTTAGTGGCTACTTCTTTTCTATTAAGCCATATCTTGCTATATATATTTGTCATTATGTTGCTACAAGTTGGAATATATATTGCACTTGCTTTCTCTAACTCGGTTTTATACGAAACTAGTTCATCCTACCTCAATAATCTACACATCACTAAAAAGCGTCTAAACGGCTTCAAGTTCGAATTTGAGGATCCATGTAATCTCTTCACTAAAGATATTTGTCATTATCTAAAAACGGCACATATTCTTATTCGCGAGAACATTATGTGCACCGTTGATATTGACAAAGATCACTTGTCGGCTTGTGAAGCCTATATGCTCTACTGCATAACCTCTTCCACCTCATTCATATTTTCTCTTTATCATAAATCGAATAAATGATTTGAAGCATCGCCCTAATGGCATCTTGCCATACGGTCTTTTACTCTTAAAGTTTCTCGACATACTAATCGGTTACTCCCTAAATGATCATAAATACATCTCTCACCCAACAAAAATGAATCCTCTATCTCATTTCTCAAATGAGGAAATTCCATAAAAAAAAAAAGGGGGAAAAAGAAGATGTTTCGGTGTCCCATTCATAATCCATCATAAGGTAAATAGATGTTCATAAGAACCAAATGTAGTACGATTACATGTTAGGACAACTTTGTCTGTAGAATTGAACTAGATATTATTATGACATATTCTAGTACGCGTATAACTTCTTTTAACTATATCTTATGCTTCTTCTTGCTCAATATGTATTATCTTAATTGCATGATGGAATTAGGTAGATTATCCATTTTATTTGGTACTTGACTAAATTAGTTGATTCTTGAGAAATAGGAGTTGTTGAAATACAACCCTCTCTAGCCTTCTCTTTTCTACACAAAATAAAAAAACAGGGAATTTTAGGAAAATTTCGTAACCCCAGTAAAGGGCCCCAAAATACATGGGGTGACCCCCCAATATATCTGAGATCGCCCAATGTTTATGGGACCGTCGCCAACAGGGTCATGAAACTTTTTACTGTTTGCTCTTTTTCTGTATCTTTGACCATCCCTACACTAGACTTTGCTGGTCTTTCTCTGTTTAACCAAGCAATTTTTGGAATCACTATCACCCAACACCATGCTTTTCTTAAACTTCTTCTCCAATCCCATTATATAAACCCTCAATGTTCATCACTCTTCATCATCTTATCACTTCTTCCCCTACTCTTCTTCATCTATCATGTCTTCTTCTCGAAAACCGTCTTACGACTACTCAAGACAACACCGAATATCTATAATAGAAACTTGGAGACACAACACTCCTCTTTCACCCAACATTTCGCCACCACATTCTCCAAATATGGCCAATCCTCCATATCCAACCTCTCAACCACCAAATCAAACTAGGGAGCAAATCGTGAATGAACTAAATCAACTTCATCACATATCCAACATCATTGAAACCAAGCTTCAACGTGTAGCAAATTCTTCTACACAAACTCCTCTGTCACTACCTTCACCATCAACAACCATAATTCACCTCGCCATAAATGACCAAGTCGCATTTTATTCTGGTTTTTGTCATTGTTGCATGTACACCCGAACTCTCTTTCATAAGTTAAGAGATGCCATTCATCGACTTGAGTCCCTCCTCACTAGTCCACCAACTCAAGGTCATGCTCCACCCAACAATGTCTAACCAACCTCTCCTTTATCACCTCTACATTAATGACCACCCATCCTTTAGTTAAAGCATCTCCTAGACATCAAGAATCAACTAGTCTAGCTCTAGTTTAGGATGTCTCTTTATGTTATGTTTTATGTTTAATTTATAGTCTTGTAATATTCATACTTTTCAAGTATGAATTTGCCTTATTATTATGAATGAATGAATTTCTATTATTATGGGTGATTTGCGTGAACTATTTAGATGGCTACTTCTTCTCTATTTTAGCCATTTATATATTTGTTGAGATATTGCTACTTGTTAGAAATGTTTCTTGCACTTGTATGTCTAAGTTTTGTACAAAATCCCATAAGCTCGATCACTTGGTGCCCCAAATGAGGGGGAGTATACATCAAGGGGGAGTCTTGGCATCGTCGATTTCTTTCTTCTCTACTTGCCGATCAACCTTTTTGGAAACGACAAAAAGGGGGAGAAATGGATCATAACTCATTAATAACTTGCAAAATTTTATTTTTTAATCTAAAATGAGTTTATATTTTCTCATCATCAAAAAACGTTATTTATATTTTTTTGACTCCTCTACGTTTTGAAGATGACAAAATGTAAAAATGTCTACGATAAAAATAAACGTTTACGTGTTATTAATCGTAAACTTTCATATCGACGTATCACTTAAGGTATGTATAAACAAATCATTAAACATGATTAGTGATCAAGAAAGCATTTTTTCTTAACCATTACATTTCTACCAAAGTATTTTTACAAAAGTAAAAATTTACAAAATATTTTTATTAATAATTTTTTTTATATAATTATAAAAATTTGAAACTGGTTTTTCCTTCAAAAAAGAAGGTTCTATACCTGTTTCAGCCTTCCCCACTAAAATACAAAAATAGGAGCGTCAACCTAGGGGCGGCCCCCTGATAGGCTGGACGGCACCCAAATATATCTGGGATCGCCGGGATCGCCCACAGGAGACGTTGCCCAGTCCTGGCTATAAATACCGCACTATTCTCTACAGTTTTTCATACCTCTAAGCACGAATTTTTCAAATCTCTTTCTCTCACTAAAACCTTCTTTCTCTCTCTAAATCTCTTGATTACTAATATAGTTTAATCTTGTTTTAAGTGATCTAATCCCATATTCTTTCTTCTTCTATCAAGTGCAAGAGAATAACACTCACTCGTATTCGCCAAGAAACAAAGTTATACATTATTGACTCTTCTATATTCATTCTAAGATCAAACATCTATTTCTTTATCTTTGTTTATGTTTAAAATCAGATATTGGTATAAATCCGATTTGTGTTGATTATGTGTCGTTTGACCTTTAGTCTTTAAAATACATAGGTGAAGTGTATATTGGTTCTAGCAAAGATAGAACTCGCCATTTAGCTTATTTGGTCTTAAAACCAACGTAGGCCCGACGTGCAATAACGTTTTCTTCACCTAATAGGAGCTATGTGACATAGTAAATCTCTAGTCGGATACTAGGGGAGTAGAGTAGGGCGAAGAAGAGCTTCGTAGCCGAACCACTATGAATATTGGTGTTGTGGTTTGATCCTTTTTTCCTTTATCTCTTTTATTGTGTTTTGTATATCTTTCATTGTTTATATTGTGATTGTGAGTAGATAGATTTATTGATTGTTTCATATTGTTGGTTGATTGAAACATACAAATCGAATCTAAATAATTTTTAAAGCAAACTTTTAAAATGTCAATTAACCGGTAAACTATTCAACCCCCTTCTAGCTTTCACAAAGAACTTTAAATGGAATGGTTGAATTATAATCAAGGGAAAGAAGAGCGCGCTATCCTAGTTACATCTTAATTAACGCCGTAATTCAAACACTTATTCTAGATGATATCGCCATGACCGAATGGTCATCGAATCCTAACATATAACTGCTAAATCCTGGTTCATTGGTCATAGTATCCAAGATCTTGGTCTTGTTGGTCACGATGACCTAGCATCATAATATTTGGCATAAAACACCTATTAGTGGTCTTTAACAAGTATTTCTTCACAGTTATGATCAAAGTATGACAACCAAACGTATATCCAAAAAAAGAAAGAATTAAGCAAGAAAATTGAATCACAATGATAATGAATTTTTAATAAAGATAACACATGGAAAGATCAACCAAAAATCATATCCTTACAATTAACCACAATCAATACAGACGCACATAATACTAGAAAAAACCCACCCAAAACTATAAATAAGATTAAAGTTTTCCTCCCCACATCGAAATGGTCCTGTTCTAGCACGTTCCTTATTCTATCACAGTCAAACAGTATGAATAGATCCATCCACCGGTCCAGCCATACCACAGCACGAAACGGGCCATGAATTACGTCACGCAAACATCAATTGAGTGTAGCCATAAGTGTAGCCTTAAGTGATGAGCTACGCCGTAGTTATTCAATTGCACGTTTCCTTTATTTGTTAATACTAGCTACGACGTAGCCTAATGTGAGGAGCTACATCATAGTTTCTTCGAATGTAAATTTATTCTCTAGGCTACTGATGTGTCATTTAGTATAGGTAATTATATTATCACGTTTTACTATTTATATTTTGCTGACTTTACCTATTAACTAACACTAACGGGCAGTGTACCCGATCGATTGTAGGTTCGTTGGTAAGTAGGGTGTTGATCACTAAAAGTGAACGTTAATGCTTAATTTACTAGTATTCTAGTTATCTAATGTTAGTCCTAATTAATCCTAATTAAACCTAAACTAACGCAAATGAGGGGGGGTTCAGCTTGAGAGACTGGCACGAGTTTTGGTTTAATCTAAACTAATACGGAAAATTAATAAGACAAGTAACATACAAAAGCAGATAAGAAAACAATAAAGAAGAGGTCAAGCACTTATGTAAGGAAAATGTATTAAGCAAGTTTATTCAAATAAGATGTATGATTTGTCTATTCGTGTAATGATTGTACTACTTTCGTTGGTGGTATATCATTCTAAAGTTAGGTAGTACTTCTCCCTAGACTCTAGGTTTATATTACAGTTGATCTTGTCACAATCAACCAAACCCGCATAAAGTTCACACCGTCAATTATAATCTATCTAGGTGAAAATATTAAAACCTAGCTCATCGAGGCTTTACCAACTGATACCCAATAGTTATCTATATACTGGTAGTCTAAAATCCACTAAACTACCAAAGGAAACAGAACGTTATTTGTAGTCCTAAGTTACCTTAGTCTACCATTCACTTAACCAAAGGTAGAACCAGGATTTTATCTGTAATCCTATTGATCCAGATATATAGATAAACTGTATGTAGTATCTATCCTAAACTCTAGTCTACCGCCCAAATAACGATTAAGTTACAATGCTTTATTTGTAATCCTAGATCCAGTTGAATGGTAGATGAAAACATAATCAAGCCATAAACGGGTATGCAGTGATAAACATAATTAACATGCAACGAAAGAGTAAACAATCAATATAAATAAATCAAAACATCAAATTATCATAAAATTGGCTAATACCTATAGGTATTAGCCCATAATCATTGTAGCAATACACAATATCATATTCAGAAAGTAGAATTCATAAAGAACGATACGCTAACCGAACAATTATTGTGGAGTATAATGATTACAAGAGTTTTCCTATGGAATTAATGCACTTGCAGGACCTTCTTGTCTTCTAAGATCGTCTAAGAATCATACTTGGTGGTTAAAAGCTCTTCTATTGCACACTGAAAACCGAATGTTAGGTTTTCTATTTATAAGTCTGGAAATCAGGTCGATATGACGTATTTGAGGGGTCCAATACGGCGTATTTAGGGTCTTCAGCGTGGGCTCCATGATTATAATATTCTGGAATAATCTTCAACTGCCAACCAGTACGGCGTATAGATGCTTCTTGATACGGCGTATTCAGAGTAAAACGTGCTTGCTTCGAGTGTTGACCAAAGTTTCATATACGGCGTATCTGCTGATGTGGATATGGCGTATTCTTCAAAGTTAGGCAATGGTCTTGAATTTGTCTAAGTCTTGGGATACAGAGTATCTGTCTAGAATGATACGTCGTATTCTTCATATTCGATAGACTTTCTTGAACTTCTTCGTTTATGCTCTAAAACACGTTGTTTACTCCATCTTTTACCAATTG
This sequence comes from Tanacetum coccineum, assembly GCA_026074375.1. NCBI lineage: Eukaryota > Viridiplantae > Streptophyta > Magnoliopsida > Asterales > Asteraceae > Tanacetum > Tanacetum coccineum. Next base: position 19,815 of record BQNB010091655.1, read on the forward strand.
CTTGATAATAACTGAAATTCATAAAGATAAGCAAAAGTATCAAATCTTACATAAAATAATATAAAAGCAATATAAACAGGATAAATGATGCCAATAATTAGACATTATTTGATGTTATAATATATCCCCCACTTGAATTCTACTTGTCCTCAAGTAGACTTTAACGTATGAAAACGTATCCCAAACGATTGTCTAGGATTTTTCCTTTAAGCGTTTTTATTCAATTACCATTGCACAATCAAACACCTCACAAAATAGGAAATGAAATCACTCCATTCACTCAACTAATCTATGTGGTAACATTTAGTAGTTCGCTCAATTGCTCGGTTGTGATAACCGGTGATTTTTCCTAAGTTATAGTATTTCATTAAACTATGACTTCATACTTTCATGCTACTATTTCATTAAAATTCTATAGCAAAATCTAAAAAATATGACCTTTGTTGACTTTTACTGTTCGTAAACAGTTACCGTGTAACCGACTGTCAACGAACAATTTTCTATAATCATAAATCACTTTTGATTCAAATTTCTATTTTCTAAACGTCTATGATCACATACAATCACTTAACGAGAAATCTTCCCGCGCGCAACAAAAAATGCCACACAACGCGTACCCGCACGACAATAAGTTAAATTATGTCTAATTATCTTAAATCATTTTACTAAAACTTATAATTATAAGTTACTTCATATATCTAGAAAATGTATGCATAAAATGTGAATTTACGGGTTTCGTTTAGAATTAACGAAAACATAAAACTACACGAACTTAAATAAGTTCCGATACTAAGAAGAAACATGATAACTTTAAATCAATTTCTTTTAAAATTTATAAGGTTCTAAACATAATTAAAACACATGCTTAACTTAGAGAACTTTCGGGTCATGATAAATTTCAAACTAAACTCGATAAACATCCCGACTAAAGACAAAATCGCAACTAGCATTCCTTTCCTAGGATCCTTAGCCGATTAGGAACACAAAGGAACAACAAGGCCTAACTTTTGCTAAGTTGTCTAATGCATGCATTTAACTTATTCTCATTTCATTTCAAAACACACACACTACACCAAAACACACACAAAAGCTCTCATTCTTTTCTTCTTTCTTCTTTGCTCGTCTGATCCACCACACACATAAACATTTCATATTTTTCCATTTTGTTCAAGAACATGAAGGTTTAAACACATCCGGGTTAATTCTACTTAGTGTTTGGTATATAAAAACAACATTTGGGTTGTTCATTTAAGCTCTAATCTTTGTACTTTTGGTAGTCTAATGATGCATAAATGTTAGTTGTACAAGGCGTTTCTAAAAATCTAGACTTTAAAAGTTTACAAAATAACTAAAAGGGGTGCGTTTGGTTTGGAAATTTAAATAAGGAAAAACAAGAAAAGTATCCTCGTATCATGGTGGTAATTTTGGTATATTAGAAATAAAATTCGAGTATGGTTTTTGCTTATTTGGACATTTGGCTTATTTGTTTAGCACTCAAAAAGCTTATTTTGGCTTATTTTGGTCTCGGCCCAAAAAGGAAACGAAAAGAAATTTCGTGTGTTGGCTTATTTTAAGTTTCAACTTATTTCTTAGCTTATTCGTAGCTTATTTTTGTCACCATAAATATTTCGAGCCTATTAGCTTGTTTTGGGCTTAAAAGGGCCTCGACCCACATATTTTCCTTATTGGCCCTAGCTTATTATTTTTGGACTTATTATCTAGCTTATTGGTGGCTTATTTTGAAAACAAAAAGGATTTCAAACTTATGGACTTATTTTCTAGATTATCGTGGCTTATTGGGCCTTTTGGACTTTCGGCCCAAGAAGGGTAATAAGCCGTAGCTTATTTGGAGACTTATTAGTCTTGGCTTATTTACGGACTTAATTCTAATTCCTAACCGGCTTATTTCGTTTTGATATTCGGGAATATCGATATTTAAATCATTATGACTTATGTTGGTCGCCTTGTTATGAAATATTAATACTAAGACTAAATTCATATTTAAGTTTTTGACATGTTTCGCTTTCGGCGTATTATGGTGGGTTACATAGACTTATTTGAAACAAACTTGATTTTTGGATAAATATCAGACTAAAACGTGAAACTACTAATGGGCCATGAGGCCCAATGACTAATGGACTACACTTGGACTATACACACATGGACTACTAATGGGCCATAAGGCCCAATAACTATCAAACCCTATACTAAAACTTGAACTAATTTCTTATATACATCATACAACTTATCGTCGCGTGTTAATTATTAACTAAAGTAATTCACTTTATTAAACATAATGGACCATTTGATTTGACAATTGGGTTGACCAGTGGACTCGAATATTGGTTAAGACTTAACTAGAAATTACGGACTAAGATTGGGCTTTTGGGTCCAATAAGTGAAAACAAGTGAAATTAGATTCCTAAAACAAATTATTGAATCGACTTATGAAAAATTTGGGTTTATTATAGGTCTTGGATCGTCAAGATAGACATTTGAAATATGGTTCGATAAAACGTGGCGAGAATATGTGGTTTTGGCATTTTGTCAGAAATTGATTTCTCTAAGGGAAAAATGTTAGAAATAAGGTTAAAAACCTTGGGAAACATTTATAAACAAACGGGTCATGCTGAAATTTTTGTAAATACCTTATACTTAGATAAATGTTGTGAAAAACTTACTTTCCTTACAATTCGACAAAAAGGACGAAATCACTAATTTATTAAACATTAATTCATAATTAATAAACGCTTATACTTGAACTCAATAAATGAACGGAAATTCATACTTATAATCATGACACGAGCTAGTTTCTAAAAACTTGACAAAAGACAAAATAATAATATATTATTATTTTGATATCCGACTAAAAGACGAAAATATGGTTTTTATGAAAAACTCCTAATATTTAACATATGTATCTAAAATGCTGTTAACACTTATATCGAGGATGTCGCATCTAATTAACTTGGGATATTGAGGGTAAATTGCCGAAGCATGTCTAAGTTCTTAATTCTTTAATTCTTATTTCTTTAATTCTCATTTCTTAAATTCTAATTTATTTAATTCTTAATTATCTAAATTCTTATTCCTTAATCCTTAGTTACTTAACTCTCATTTCGTATACATCTCCTTATCTATTAAAAATCTCACGTCTTTAATGCCGTTACTTAATTTCTTGATCACTTTTCATCGAAGTTATCTCTAATTTATTAACATTCTATCCAGTCTTGAAATTCTAATTCTCTTCTTAAATAATACGTATTAGTATCGCACTTTGACCTAAGTGCATCGAGTCAAACTACTCAACCACCACACATCAATGATACAAAACTTTTTACGACATTTATACAAACACTTTTACAAACTCTATTACAAACGCTTGTACATTAAGTCGTTTTCATATAACATATCACTAAGGTTAAAACTTATTAATAGGTCGTGGCCGAGCATCGTTGCGCGTTAGATAGTGATTATCTATTTTCAGCTACTATCATATTTATTTGAGGTGAGTTCTCGTAGCCCTACTTTTTAAACTATTTTCCGTTGGGGGAAAATGATGCTCAAATCTATTTCAAACTGCTTCTACTTCTATGCAAAACCTCTTATTCTTTGGACAATGTTATGTGCCTATGATTACGTATGTGAATGCCATGTGAATTGTATGAGATCTAATTATGCAAAGTTCTATTTGGACTTCTGCTCAATACTACTTAGCCGACTGTGTAGCTCCAGCTGGTAGGCGATAGGTTTAGAAATCTATAAACGCGTGGACCACTATTGATTTGTTGATTGGGTTTGGATTGCTATCGTATGATGTGTTGTTATGTTGGAAATCTAATTACTACTGCTTGCATTCTGCTTTCATATTGCATTATTGTTCATTATTAAATTCTAGCACAACAACTGGGTTTACCTCTAAACCTACGAGCTGACTAACTTTATGTTGACCTTTCGAGTATCATTTTCAGGTGTGATCATCATTTATTATTTGAATGTATTGATAATCAAATATTTCCACTACCAGGATGTTCTATAAAGACAAGAGTTCCACTATTTAAGATTTGATTTTATGAAACATTGTAACCTAAATTTCTTGTAATCAAGTATGGTATGATCTTGTATCTTATGCGATGTCTCCGAAACGTCGCACCTCGTGTTTCCGCTCTCAACGAGGTGTGACAGATTGGTATCAGAGCCTAAGGTTATAGAGAATGCCAGTTTTTCTGAAATAAAAATGCAACTATAACCAAACTAAAGTTCTCGTAATACCCCGAACATGATAAAGTTGACTAGCCCGAGCATTCCATCGTTTTTCCTAAATTATGCATAGCCTGATCAACTATTCCTAATTCATGAAGGATCATAGAATGATGGGGATAGTTTCGTTGAGTTATGTTAGGTGAGCATGAAATCCTAAGATCACCTGAAAATGCCTTGACCATGAACGTACATGTTGCATATATGTACTTTCACCTTATACCCTTGCACGAAATTCAATATGCTTGCGATTATCAGAATCGTCATTGCTTGCTCTTAGATGTTTCCTTGTTTGCATTACATGCCGCCTTACATGCTTGTCCTATTCTTGTTATCTGATCACTATTGCCTATGCTTATCTTGCATGCTTGCCTTGCAAGTTTTACGTACATGTGGCCTTACTTATCCATACTCATACTACTATATGATCACTATCTCTCATATTTGGCTGACATGCTTGCCTTGCAATGCTCTATACGTCGCCATGCATACTCATACTTTGCTAATGCTTACTTATACAAGCAGACCGACGCTATCATTTTCTATTTTGAATACTATACTAAACAATATTTTGGATACGTCTCAACATTGAGTTGTCGGACGGCCAACGTTGAATACATCATCTTGGATATATTATTTTGGTCATACTATTTGGGATGCACTATTTCAAAAACACCATTTTGAAACAATGTCTTTATATACTAATTTAGGTACACAACTACATAGTTGTTGCTCTATGCTATTATGTCACGGTTTTCACATGCCATGTCCCCCCCACACTACTCACTTTATTAGAAGGTCTGAATACACTGCATCCTAAGCCGATGAGTTGGATTACATACTTAGTCGCACTAGGAACAATCCACTGATCAACATAGTCGCAGTTAGTGGTCTTGTCATATAATTAGGACCTTGGAGACTACAAATAGGACAATAAGATTCAGGAGAGAGTGATAACCTTAGGATGAGTTCCTCACATTAGCCATGGTAATAGTGCCCGCCCTAAAGTTCGTGTTCCGAAAATGGTGCCAATATGGACGACCCAAAGTCTTTCACTCAAAATTTATATACTATTGAAACTTTTTCTTACAAACCTTATGAAGTACCAAAATTTTGAATTTTCTATGGTTGATGGTTTTGAATATAAATTGTTTTGAACACATGTTAAAACGTTAATTTTCTTGAAAGTCAAAAATCCAAACCACATACGACAAATTGCTTGGTCGATACACAAATTTTACCGACATCTTTTCACATGACTATAATTAACAAAAACTTTAAATAATGTTGCTCCAAACTACATTTATGGTCAAAAGATCAAAACCATGCCTCCGAGAAGGGACACACACTATGTCTACACACTATTCGGCTATGAGAAACGAACCGAACACCTCTGATTATCAATAAAAAATTTCAAACGCTCCAAATCATTGACACCAGATTCTGCCCTTAGAAACTTTGATTTATAGATCATCATCTTCAACTTATCATACGCCTAACTACTCATTCCTCCCTGATGTTTTCACATCAGGGGCTGTCTTTTGAAATTCTTTTATATAAACGATGATATTATTGACAATGATCATCCTCATTGTTCAATCTAACTGGTCCTACCATTCTTTTCGGTATACGACGTCAGCAACTACGCTTACTCTTCCTAGACAATAAGGGTGCCACTGTCATGACCCACTTCTAACCTCGCTCACGCTACATGACTTAATATGAGAACCTTCTTACAAAACATGTACATAGACTCTTGTGGTCTGTACAGATAAGACACTACGCACCATACAAATATCATCTCCATAACTTCAATTCAAGACGACGACTACCAACTCCATACCACAAATGTGATGTTCCTTCGCTTTTCCTTTAGTTGCCTTGAAACAACCTTCTACCCATTGGGAAGCCTTCATTCTTACTTCTTCAATCTTCGTATACGATGATTGATTTCCTCCATTCGGAGATGCAACCCTAATAATCTTTCTATCCTATGTAGTTCTTACCTTGATACTTGGCCAACGATTTCCTTCTTCGATGATTTCTTCAGTAACAAATTGTTCTCCATCTACAAACTCTGCAACTAGTACTCTATCTAACCTCTTCGATTCATGATTTACACGACGATATGAAGAAGAAGTCGCAAAAAAAATCTTTTGGTACCAAACATTAAACGCGAGCATAACATTTTAGATTCTGATGAACACCATATACAGAATGATTGAACTTCCTCTCCCAGATAGATACATGATGTTCTGTAACACGACGCATCCTCTCTTATCGTCTTTACAGATTTCTCTCTTAATGACTCACTTGTCTTGATTGTACCCCTAACCTTCTTCGCCAATCTCATCAATCTAAGCCGTAGATACCCATTCATTTGTTTTAAGTGAACCTAGAATTGACCAGACTTTTTAAAAGCGTTAAGTTTGTGATAACAACTTGGTGATTAGCTTAATTTCATGACAGTTCTTGTTTGATTGAGCTGTGGATTTAAGTTAGGTTTAAAGTTGTTACTTAGCTTAAGGTTTATGATAATTTTTCCCAAGGACGAGAGAGCTTACCTTCGCCTATATAGCCGCTTGATATATTACTTTAGACTGACACTCCTTCCTACTTAGTAGGATAAGCTTGGATAGAAATGCTATGATTTCAACGTTTAAAGTATTTGACTGTTGATCCCAACTTAAGATCGTTTCCTTAGCTTGTAAAGGTTAAGTTACTTTGGATAAATCCAAAAC